>JAFIRS010008186.1:0-18994 GCA_018342105.1 Gonioctena quinquepunctata
TATTGGCTTCTAATTCTGAGTTTAGACAACCTAAGTAATTTTTTTTTAAACTTTTTTTCAGATCTTTCGATTGGCTTCTTAATTCTGAGTTTAGACAACCTAAAGTTATTTTTTATTTATTTAGCGGACAAGCCAATAATACAATTTACAAAAAATATAATAAAAATACAGAGTATGTACATATGTCTACGGAAGACTAAACATAAATAGGTTTATAATTATTTTACAGTTTTTTATCACTTTCCTAAAGGAAAAGGCTACTGGCTTTCCTTAAGAAACACAACATCTTGCCCTCTTCCCAATTTGGATTTCAAACAAATAAGTGCACCAATAATGCGATCTTCAATCTGTTGAACAAAGTGTACACAAGTTTAAATGGAAGTGGGACGGTTGGAGCGATTTATCTAAGGCATTTGACTGTGTCAATAACGAAATACTGCTCCAGAAGCTGAACTGTTATGGCTTCAGCGGTGTAGCAAATAAATGGATAGAATCATTTCTCTCTAACAGGGTACAGATGGTTAAATGTCAGAATAGATTTTCAGATCCTCACAGTATTACTAATGGTGTTCCTCAAGGATCAGTACTCTGTTCAATTCTTTTTCTCATTTATTCTCATGATCTCAGTAACCTAGTATTAAAGGAAAGTTCACATGTTCGCAGATGATACCACATTGTTCTAGCATAGGAATAATGTTGATCTTTCAAAAGAAAATATCTAGACTGACTTGGAAAAAGTTAAACGGAGATGTGACTCCAACTTACGATTCAATGGAGATAAAACAAACATATTAACCCATAAGTTCAACTATAACAACTTATCTCTAGGCAATTACAGTGTGACGAATAAACCATGTAGAAAATTCTTGGGCATTTATCTTGATGACAAGCTGAAATTTGAGGAACACATAAGGAGTCTAATAATATCCTACTACCCAGACCTACATCAACAATGACAAAAAATTCCCATATTTTTAAGAGCAAAAAAATTTACAATCACCTACCTATCCTCTTCAAAAATATAGTGAATGCATCAATATTTCGGAAATCAGTCAAAAATGAACTGTTAAAAAAAGCATACTACAGCCTACAGGAATATTACACTGACAATTTGTTCTAGTTTAATTTCATAGTCTTATTGATATTTTCTTTTTTCTATTCATACCACTTTAACCTAACTTTGTCTTTTAATATGTTGTTTTGGAACCGTTTCTTCCCTTTATTTTTACATGGAATATTATGCTTCAGTGTTATGTGCCCTAGTATATCTTTAGTGATTACTATATATCTATGTGTGTAATTGACTTAAACTCACATTCATTTATACAGGGTGTAACTGAATAAGTGTAAAACATTTAAGGAGGTGATTCCTCATCGAAAAAAAGATAGGATCTTTCATATAAAGAAACTTCATTGGAGCATCCCTTGTTAAGATACAGCCCCTTAAAGGGGGTACATAAAATTTGTATAACAATTTTTTTCACAAGCACTGAAAAAGTTACAATATTGAAATTAACCTGACGTTTTGTACCACCAAAAAGACACTTAGCCAGTAATTTATTTGGTTTTACCCCATGGTTGTAAGGGGTGAAAAACGCAACCCCTAAAATTTATTTCCAATGTAACTTTTTGTCTTATTATTTGTTTACCATTTAAAAATTTATTTCCGATAGCCTGTTTCATTCTAAACAAAAAATGTCTCTTGGGTTTTTGCCCAAAATAAACCAGTAAGCAGCAAAACATTATTTTACGAACAACTACAGAGATACATCGTCATAAATGCGAAAATACGAAACTAATCTATCTAGTAGGTCGCTATTAGCGATAGTGACAATTAAATTGGTATGACGCTGTCAGTTTGGGAATTTTCGAAATTGAATTAATACTAATTGTGTGTTGTTGTTCTGTTCTTAATTTGTTACTTTAATAATTCACTTGTTAATAAAATGGCATACACAAATGAGGAAATGGCTGATATGCATTACGTTTACGGTCTGTCGCAGGGGAATGGGTTAGAAGCTTCTAGAAGATATGCTGAAATGTATCCTCAACGGCAGCATCCTTCACATAGAATATTTGCTCGACTTCATCAACGATTACGAGAATATGGTTCATTCGACAAAAGAACGCAGGATTGTGGTCGCCATCGAGAAATACGAACACCACAGCTTGAGGAAGCAGTACTTAATTTGATTGAAGAACAACCTACTACCAGTACTAGAAAGATTGCTTTCCAGCTAAATGTTGATCATATGACGGTATTTCGAATTTTAAAGGAACAACTCTTATACCCTTACCATTTTGCAACGAGTACAGGCACTGTTACCGCGAGACTTTCCGAACCGTCTTGAATTTTGCAATTGGATGCTGGAAATGATTAGAAGAAATTGTGACTTTCTGAAGACGATAGAATTCACAGACGAATGTAGTTTTTCTCGGGACAAGATTATTAATTTTCATAATTACCACATATGGGCTGATGAAAACCCTCACGCTATTGTCGAAACTAGCCATCAAGAACAGTTTTCTCTTAACGTGTGGCTCAGGTTATTGGGGATGATTTAATTGGGCCTCATTTTCTACCTCCTCGATTAAATGGTGAGGCATACGTTCAATTTTTAAGAGAAGTGCATCCAGTACTGCTGGAGGAAGTTCCTTTGGGCGTCAGAAGGGATATGTTTTTTATGCATGATGGGGCTCCCGCCCATTTTAGTCAAGTAGCACGTCAGCATTTAACTGAAACATATGCAAATCAGTGGATAGGTCGAGGAGGACCACATAAATGGCCCGCTCGATCCCCGGATCTCAATCCTCTCGATTTATCTATTTGGGGCCATTCACAGCAGGGTAATCAGAGAGACTCCAGGAATATTTGAGCGAATACGTGGCTCAATGCGCCGACGTCTAGACGCATGCGTAATGTTTGAAGGTAGACATATTGAACATTCACTATGATTTCTACATGTTGTGTGTTTTGTTATTAATAACTTAGTTTTGTTTATTACCCTTTAATCGTTTAATGCAGGTACTAACTACAAAATAACAATAAATCCAGTTCGCATTTATGACGATGTATCTCTGTAGTTGTTCGTAAAATAATGTTTTGCTGCTTACTGGTTTATTTTGGGCAAAAACCCAAGAGACATTTTTTGTTTAGAATGAAACAGGCTATCGGAAATAAATTTAAATGGTAAACAAATAATAAGAAAAAAAGTTACATTGGAAATAAATTTTAGGGGTTGCGTTTTTCACCCCTTACAACCATGGGGTAAACCAAATAAATTACTGGCTAAGTGTCTTTTTGGTAGTACAAAACGTCAGGTTAATTTCAATATTGTAACTTTTTCAGTGCTTGTGAAAAAAATTGTTATACAAATTTTATGTACCCCCTTTAAGGGGCTGTATCTTAACAAGGGATGCCCAAAGAATTTTCTTTATATGACAAATCCTATCTTTTTTTCGATGAGGAATCACCTCCTTAAATGTTTTACACTCATTCAGTTACACCCTGTATTTTTCATTTATTTTTATATTTATAAGCAATGCTTTGTCAATAAGTTATTAACTTGGACAATAAAATATATTTTTGATTGATTGATGATGACATCAGAGAGGTCATTGACAAAAAGGTTGAATAACATAGGTCCCATATGAAATCCCTGTGGTACACCTGATGGGACTTCAATTGGTTGTGAGACTGAGCTCCTATATTTCACATATTGGACTCGTGAGATAGAGAAAAATTTAGATGCACATAGTAGATAGAGGGTAAAATTAATTGATTATGATTGACTTGGAACTGAACTTTTTTATTTCCTTGATTTATTTATTTATTTTTTTCACTGAAACTGCAGGGAGCAAACTATAACCAAAGGTGGCACCCGAGGCAATTCCGCATTTGATAGAAACGCGCTAGAATCAGGTCAAAGGGGAAAAAGACCCTTATTATGAATTTATTGTCAAAATTCATAAATTCAAGATGACGGCTCCAAGATTGTGGACAAGTTTTGTGATAAAGTACCGGGGTTTTGGGGGTCGGAGATTTTGAATGAAGATTATTGATTTTTCCTCAGGATTCATAAATTAAAGATGGCAGCCGCAGGATGGCAGACAAGTTAATCTTTAGATGGTCTCCTCTCATTGTTGAATAACTAGGTAGCTCAGAACTTACAGCAAAAAGCCCTCATAATAATTTAATAAATATGCATAGATTGAAGCACAAAATAAAATAATCCATTCGTTCGCTGCTCCTGCCGACACTGTGTCGACACGAGTATTTGTAAGGGAGTGCGCATATGTGTCGGAGGAGGAAACATTTTATTATATAAGTAGCATGCAAAAGGCTGAGTACTGCAGTTGAGCTTTTGCCGACGTAGGAGCACTTTCAAAAAGGTTGGAATTATTCAAGTTCAAGCGTGGTTCTGAATTTAATTGGCTGAGGATCCCACAAAGGCAGATGTTACGGCTTCTGGCCAATCTGGATCAAAAAGAACAAACATCAGAGACATGAAACGAGTAACTGAAGACCAAATGCTTACATTAGCTTTTTTCCAAATCGGAAAATACCACAAGAGCTATTTATCAACGAAATGAGACAGTGGCGATGTATTTGGATCTAAGTAAAGCTTTCGATAGTGTAAATCATGAGGTGATGATAGCAAAACTAGAAAGGTATGGATTAAGGGGGGCTCCATTACAGCTAATAACATCCAATCTATCTTATAGAAAACAACAAATCATTGAGAGACATAATGGAGAAACATCAACATCTATCCCTAGTCATGTCAAAAAGGTGTACCACAATGATCAATCCTTGGACCATTGCTATACATTATCTACACTAATGAACTCACAAGTATCACTGATCAATTTACAGTTCAGTTTGCAGGTGATACTTCAGTGGAATTCTCGGCAGAAAATTTAGATGAATTAAATATAAAGATGTGCTCTACTTTGGATTCCTCTCAGAAGTGGTTTAATGAAGAACAAGTTGTAGGCTAGCTCAAATCCATTGAGACTCCATTTTATCATTGGCATATTGAATTAAAAAAACTATTTGGTTATTTTTTTAGATTTATATTTGAATATTTTTTACGGGGTCCTAATCCCCAAAATTCATTCAAACCAAATATTAGATAATGATGATATGTATATATATATGTGAAAAGCACAAATTATAGATGTCGCATTGGAGTGAAACTCAACCTAGTGCTATGGAGTTCGAAGGCAGGAAATTTCGTGCAACATTGATAGGTCACCAACAAATGTCAGTATATGCCAATCCACACCACCAAAAGTCAAGCTTCTAGTGGTTCAGAGTGAAGCAAACAAATAACAAAAGAAGAAAGAGAGTTTTGTTTCAACTTCAAGAATGGTGGTATCCCTTGAAGTTGAAACAAAACTCTGTTTCTTCTTATATATATATATATATATATATATATATATATATATATATATATATATATATATATATATATATATATATATAAAAATAACTATGAATTTGAAATAAACTTTGTAGAAAGGATATTCCTTGAGGTTGCAGTCAAAATAATGGCCTATGAGAAAGAAAAACTCTTTCTTATTTAGTCAAGCTTTCGAAAATGTTTATTTTCATTATCAAGACAAGTAAGGTGAGGTTAAGTGAAGACAGCGAACTAATCACCATTTCGTGATTGAGGAACTTTTCAAAATCATATCACTATGAACCACTACTAGTAATATATATAAAAATTAAACAATGGCACTCGCACATATTGTTTTTATGTATCTAAAACAATATGTGCGAGTGCCATTGTTTAATTTATATATATTACTAGTAGTTCATATGATATGATTTGAAAAGTTCTCAATCACAAATATTATTCGCTCTCTTCCTCACCTACTGCTTGATAATGAAAAAAACATTTTCGAAACTTGACTAATAGAAAGAGTTTTCTTTCTCATAGCCTTTGACTGCAACTCAAGAATAACTTACAAAGTTTATTTCAAATTCATAGTTATTTTCAACTAGTCCAGTCACGAGACTACCCTTCTTCAACTCTATATATATATATATATATATATATATATATATATATATCCTGGACTTCCTCTTTTCCTCTGTATAGATGGGGTCAAAATATCACCAGTACTTCATATAACTTTTGTTCCTAAAAGCCTTCGTTACCAAGTTACGGGCCCTCAAAATTACAAAATGAAAAATGTTTTATCTTTGATAACTTTCAAAGTGAATATTCAAAATCATCTAAATTTTGGTGATTGACTAAACAAATGAATTCCTTCGATGAGCTTTCATGCAGGAGTCAGTTGTTTTGCTACAAAGTCAGGAGGGGACTACCCCCGATGGTCCACACCCCAAAACTTCGAAATGACAGATAACTTTTCAATAGTTTTCAACAAAATAAGGTTACGTAGACAATTTTCTGAATAAAAGTACTCGTGTGGAAAGTCGATCGGGGCAACGATTCTTAATAAAAATGGAGTTTTACTCGACATCAAACCCGATCGTCCACCATTATTTGAAATGAAAAATGTTTCACCGATAAGTATAATTTCATGGGAGAAAATCTTTAATCCGAAGATGAATTTAGCTGAGAAAACGCACATCGGAAGACATAACTAATAAAAAGCAAACGAATAAACTAGAAAAACGGCTGCACATGAATAGGTGAAAAATATCCGGATTTGAATCCATTGGATTTCTTTCTGTGGGGGCATCTAAAAAGCCTCGTTTACGCTACACCTATTCACACCAGAGATGCCTTGTTAAATAGAATTACATTACATTGTGAAGCCATACGAAACGACCCTGGCATGCTATTTCAAGTACAGAGAGGGTGTTTGCGCCAACTAAGAAAATGTATATCGAGCAGTATTTGTAGCGGATTTTGCATTTCTGTTTGCTCTTGAGGCTTGCGATTGATTATTTACACCATCAGTTTTGTAAGGTAAACGTGTTTGCATGATAAAAATTCGGTATGAACATTGTACCTATCATTTCTATTTTCATTATAAATTAATCTTTTCGAATAATGGTAGACATCTCAGGTTGGATGTCGTCGAACAAAAATGCATTTTTATCAAAAATAGTTGCTCCGATCGATTTTCAACACGAGTACTTTCATTCAGAAAATTGTCCAGGTAACCTTGTTTTGTTAAAACGTATTGACAAATCCCAGTCATTTCAAAGTTTTGGGGTGTGGACCATCGGGGGTAGTCCGTTCCTGACTTTGTAGCAAAACAACTGACTCCTGCATGAAAGTTCATCGAAGGAATTCATTTGTTTAGTCAATCACCAAAATTTAGATGATTTTGAATATTCACTTTGAAAGTTATCAAAGAAAAACATTTTTCATTTTGTAACTTTGAGGGCCCGTAACTTGGTAACGAAGGCTTTTAGGAACAAAAGCTATATGAAGTACTGGTGATATTTTGACTATACATTCCCGACAGGAAAAGAGGAAGTCCAGGGACACCCTTTATAAATATATATATATAGTTTTTTTTTATTAATCTTTTTTATGAATAACTGCAATAAAAATTCTGTATATTAGAACCATTCAAAGATATCATCGTTATCCAACATTAAAAGACGAAATAAGTAGTAAGAAAGACTTTAATAGTTCTCTAATTAATTTATTTCCCAAATTCAAATGGATAAAATTTTGAATATTTAAAATGTAATAATTCTTTGAATTGGTAGTTGTTTAGTTCCTTTTTTATATCATTGTTCCTTTTCACAGTTGTATCTACAAAAATATTTTAATAAAGCTTTGATAAAGCCTTGTTCCAAATGGATTTTTCTCAATGAAATCGTTGGATCCAATATCCCATTTAGAGTACATTTTTAAAATGTATTTATTATGATTTGAAGAAACCCATATGGAAGAAATATTTATAAAATACACAAAGAATACAATGTCATAAAGGAAAATATAATACTCCGTAGAAAAATTAAAGAAAAAAAAGGTTGAAGATTTACTTTTGTCACTAGAGATATATTCTTGTACAACTCTTACTTTGGAAAACATGGCTGTTGGATGAATATCATCTTATCTATTGAAAGTTCATGACAAAAGTTTGGTCCAATTTATGTTCCAATTGATATATATCGGCAATAGAGTTCGGGTAGGACCCATATTTTTTTATCTTTTCCACTTCATCCTCAGTTTGAGTCTGTTTCCAATTTGACAGTTTTTGTGTTACAACGATTTGTGTTACATTCTGGTGATCTTCATCTTCAATCTTTTTTTTTATTTCGATATTTTAAAAGGGTTGACTTTGGTCATATGTTCCGAAAAAACTGAAATTCAAGTTGGAACTATAATGTTTTCATTGATTTACCATCAAACAGGTTATATGAGAACATAGGGGTCCCGCAAGAGTACTTTTCTTTTTCAAGGCTCTGATTCTTCCCAGAGGATCATATTTGGAAAATAAAGTACACATATTGTTCTAGAAACATACCAATCAAAGGTTTTTTCGTACGAAACACCTTATACAGAGTCACTCACGTCGATGGTAAGTTAGATGTTTACGGAGAACAAGACACAGGATTATTTTGAAATTTTGGTTTCTTGGGTAATAAGTTCGACTCTATCGTTTCAAAATATTTTCAGCGCTGCGGTGTTGCCGCTTAAATTGTAAATATCAACAACTTTGATATTTTGAATGAGACACCCTGTATATTATTGCATTTTTCTCTTTGCTTTCCGATTTTTTTTGTATAATACTTCCCTATACCTATCTCCGGCAATTTTAGAGAAATTAATTCATTACCTTATTTTTTGTGCACAGCATAGCTTTAATTAAATGTTTATAACTTCGGTATTTGGATTCGTAGAAACTTGGAATTTTGGGTGTAGTTTATCAATGTCCTGTGTATTAGTTATGTCTGAGGGAATTTCTTCTCTATTATACAGGGTGGTTCAAAATTTGTGATTTTACCAATAATTACAAAAATAGTGAAAAGTGCTTTTTTTTAAATGAAACATCCTGTACAATATCAAATATCCTGAAAGACAATTGAAGTTCCTTCCAAATGATGTATCATGTTCCTATACCAAAATAGGTTTCTATAAACATCGGATTATTTTGACATATTATGTATTAGGTACCTATGAGATGTCATGAAACATGTAATTATAAAAATTCGACAATCAGTGCATCAATAATAAAACGTTTGCGCATTCATGAATGAATATTTTATATGAAAAGAATGAAAATGGAAGGCAATAACTATTCAAATGCAGTTTTGGTGAAATTCTTCATGTTTGAGGGTCAATGTGATCAAATTATAGCAAGAACATGCAGAAGGTTTAATGAATCTATCCCGATTTAAAACTAATGAATGAGAGAAAAATTATACGATCACAAAATGTTTTTTTCAATAGAACCGGCTATATTTAGTGCAAAGTTGTGCCGAAAATGGGTGTTTATAGTTTATGCTGGTAAAAAGAAAAGGGCATTGTAAGTGATTTTTGTGCGAGAAAACGGTGCTTAAAAATCACCTCTTGTAGGAGAAAATGGTTATAACTCGGAAACGGTATGAGACCGCCGCATTTTAATTCCGGATTCGTGTTCAGGCACGTAAGACAAGTCTCAGCTATTTTCAGGGAGCATGAGCACGACGCCTATACATTTACCAATTATTCAGTTATTTTGTCTGGAATAAATGCCTTTGAAGGAGTTATGGCTTTAAGATCGATACCATAAAATATTCACTTCAAGAAGGTGCCCAGAGTGTTAAACTGGGTATAAAATTGCCAACTTTCAATACGTCTTAAAGGAATCTCGAGTTGGAGAAAACTTCAATTCCTTTGGGCCTTCAACACTGTTTCTCAGCATACCCTCGAATTCGCTTGAATTTTGATCATAAAATTGTTCGTTCCCATTCTCCAGACATTCATTAGATACTCCATATTCACTAGGTTTGGTTTCGATTGGCTCTTCTTTCACTATTTCTCCATTCAAAATATCGTGAATGGCATCAAAGCAAGTCCCACTCCCGATTTGTTCATTCTCGCCTACCTCAATATCCGTTATTGAAAGTTCTGCTACACATTTGTAATGTTCTGAACCCATTATGATAATAATCAAACAGATTTATCCCATAGACCTTTATATTATAATGTCTATGGTTGTTGGTTGTTGCAGCGCCATTTTCCTTTAACCATCTTGAATTGGGATAAATCTGTTTGATTATTATAATAATGAATTCAGAACACTACACATGTGTAGCAGAACTTTCAATAACGGATATTGAGACAGGCGAAAATGAACAAATCGGGAGTGGGACTTGCTTTGATGCCATTCACGATATTTTGAAAGGAGAAATAGTGAAAGAAGAGCCAATCGAAACCAAATCTTCTAGTGAATATGGAGTATCTAATGAATGTCTGGAGAATGGGAACGAACAATTTTATGATCAAAATTCAAGAGAATTCGAGGTTATGCTGAGAAACAGGGTTTGAAGGCCCAAATGAATTGAAGTTTTCTCCAACTCGTGAGTTTCCTTTAAGACGTATTGAAGGTTGGCAATTTTATACCCAGTTTAACACTCTGGGACCTACTTGAAGTGAATATTTTATGGTCTCGCGATCTAAGAGCCATAACTTCTTCAAAGGCATTTATTCCAGACCAAATAACTGAATAAATGGTAAATGTATAGGCGTCGTGTTCATGCTCCCTGAAAATAGTTGAAAGACATGTCTTACGTGCTTTTGCCTCCTGAACACGAATCCGGAATAAAAACGCAGTGGTCTCATACCATTTCCAGTTATAACCATTTTCTCCTTCAAGAGGTGATTTTTAAGCACCGTTTTCTCGCACAAAAATAACTTACTATGCATCAGTGTGAAAGCAGCCACAAGTTCCAGCCACGAATTTGCGGTGCTTATGTGGATGTGGGTCCGTCCGCCAGTGGTCGTCTACTGATGGTCAGAATTCGTGGCCAGCCATGAAATCAATTATATCGTTTCTGTTAAGAATGCGAGAATGTTTTTTGTAATAAATGTATGCTACGAGGAATCCTTGACAAGATGTATATGTCACCCAATTTTGTCAGGCTAAAATTAACCCTCCACTACCCTCATCATGAATTTCTTTGAAATTATTCAGTTTCCATAAAAAAAGCGCGGATCGGGATTTTTTTTCATAAATATATGCTACCAAGAATGCTGAACAAGATGTATATGTCACTCGATTTTGTCGGGCAAAAATTAACCCTCTACTATCCCTATCACGAATTTCTTTGAAATAATTCTATTTCCATAAAAAAAATATTCCTGGATCGGGATTTTTTTTCATAAATATATGCTACTGAGAATGCTTAACAAGATGTATATGTCACTCGATTTTGTTGGGCAAAAATTAACCCTACCCTACCCCTATCATGAGTTTCTTTGTAATAATTCTATTTCCATAACAAACGCGTGGATCGGATTTTTTCCATAAATATATGCTACCAAGAATGCTTAACAAGATGTATATGTCATTCGATTTTGTCGGGCAAAAATTAACCCTCTACTACCCCTATCACGAATTTCTTTGAAATTATTCTATTTCCATAAAAAAATGCTATGGATCGGGATTTTTTTTCATGAATATATGCTACCAAGAATGCTCAACGAAATGTACATGTCACTCGATTTTGTCGGGCAAAAATTAACCCTCTACTACCCCTATCACGAATTTCTTTTAAATTATTCTATTTCCATGAATATATGCTACTGAGAATGCTCAACAAGATGGATATGTCACTCGATTTTGTCGGGCAAAAATTAACCCTCTACTACCCCTATCACGAATTTCTTTGAAATTATTCTATTTCCATAAAAAAACGCGTGGCAGGGGATTTTTTTTTTCATAAGGATGGGGATTTTTTCACATAAATATATGCTACTAAGAATGCTTAACAAGATGTATATGTCACTCGATTTTGTCGTGCAAAAATTAACCCTCCACTACCCCTATCATGAGTGTCTTTGGAATAATTCTTTTTCCTTAAAAAAAAACGCGTGGATGGGGATTTTTTTTATAAGGATGGGGATTTTTTTACATAAATATATACTAAGAATGCTTAACAAGATGTATATGTCACTCGATTTTGTCGGGCAAAAATTAACCCTCCACTACCCCTATCATAAGTTTCTTTGGAATAATTCTTTTTCCATAAAAAAACGGGTGGATCGGGATTTTTTTACATAAATATATGCTACTAAGAATGCTTAACTCTATATAATATAACTCCAAAGTAACAAAAATATAACTCTAAAGTAACAAAAATAAAGTATATCTCTATAACTAGTTGGTTGGTTGAAAGCTGACGAGCCAGAGACAGGGTTGGCACTTAGCTTACCTTGACACTGCGACTAGCTGGGGTCTATTGTATCACTCTGTCGTCAGTGGTTCCTCATTCAAACAGGTTTGTGCCTTTAATTAGGTTTAGTAGCCTGTTGATAGGGTTCTTCGGATTCATGCCTGTTTCCGGGCTGATCTCTCCAAAGGTTCTGTGTCACCTTCTACTTAGGGCGTCACAGTCGAAGATAATATGAGAGGCTGTTTCCTCCTCTTAATCACATAGCCTACACTCCACGGTTTCCCTGTGTACTCCCATGGTGTTTTCTTAGGCCGCAGTGTCCAGTCAACAGACCTATTATTATACGTGCCTTCGTTCTGTTCAGGTTTAGAAGGTCAGCCATCAGGGTCCGGTTTGGGTGCCCTACCATGACTTTGCTGTGTATTTGCCCGACAGTTTGATCCCAATATTGTTGGTGTCTTCTTTTTATCCACTCGTCGATCAGGGTCCTGCATCGGTTGTTGCTAATCCCATGCACAGGTTCTGGATATGTGAATAGCGTTTCAGATGCTTGTCTATCTAGCTGGTCCGCTTTTGTGTTACCTTCAATGCCTCTATGACCTGGCACCCACATCAAGGTGACCTTGTTGTATTTTGCCAGCTCGATGAGGCTCTGGAGGCAGTCCCAGACCAGTTTAGACTTTATCTGTATAGAGTTGAGTGCTTTGATAGCACTTTGACAGTCAGATAGAATGTAGATGTGTTTTTCCTATAACCACTTTCTAGATTCTTCTGAATGCATACCATAATAGCATGTGTTTCAGCTTGGAATATCGTGGATTATTTGCCAAGTGGTATTATGTACTCCCTTCTTGGCCTTACCCCATGTATTCCTGCTCCCGTTCCTTCAACTGTCTTTGAACCGTCTGTATACTAGACTATGTCCGCAGTTGATTGTGATTCTTTACTCGGGGCCCATCCAGATCAGTCAATTCGTGTTTCGAATAGTTTTTCTATAATTACTAAATAAATAAATAAAATAAAATGCTCAATTAAAAATATAACCAAAATATACCTATACAAGTTCCGATCAGGTACAAATGTAATATATGCATATATAGATAAATCTATAGTTTATTTGTGTGGAACCAAAAACAAAAAAGAACGATTCATTACATGAGGATATTTCTTCGTTAGATGGTCAGTTTCAAAAATATTCTTAGAAATAAAATGGTGTGGTTTTCCTGCAGTGAATTTTTTGAAACCAAGATATTTGTCAATAAAAACTTCAAATTTCTCCTTATAAATTGAAGCTTCCTTTGGGATGATATTGTATCTTGGATCGATATATAAGAATGTACTCTCTGCCATATTAGCTATAGCTAGCACCCAGTGGTCGCGATTTAGAACAGTTCCAATAATTATTGGAAATACTATTATTGAATTATCATCAATTTCCGGAAATTCTAAAAAGAACGTATGGTCGAGATCAGTGCATTATAGCGTAGGTTTGATCGGCAGTGAGCAGGACATAAGATTCATTTCGGTAACATTTTGTTATGGTTGATAAACAGTAATTCATCGCAAAATCGGTTAACCATCGGTCAACACGCAGTTCAGATGAAAATATTTGTTGAAATTTGGCAACCACATAATTTCCGTATTCATTAGAAATATCCTAATATTTATAGTTTTTGATAAGTCCATTTTTGAAGAAGTTTAAAGATGTTCCAAAATTTGAGTGATTACGTTAATTATTATTATTTTCAGAGAAACTTATGTACTTCCTTTTTTTAATATTATGACGCTGAGGATCCACTAACTCTGGAAGAACGAAGAATAAATAAAATTCACACAAAGGTTTCAGCATTATGTTTTCCCAAAATTGAGTGTCGCGTTCTATTCTTATTAAAAAACTACCTGCCCAAGTCCAAATAAACAAATCGCACAATTTCCTTTCTGTTATGTTCAATAAACCTTGAATTTGAAAAAAATAATTATGGTTTTCTTTTAATTGATGATTTTTATCGAAATATTTTAATTTATTCCTAGAGATTGATATTTCTGCATTTTCGTATCGAGAACTAAAAGGACATTTAATCTCAACGATACCGTCATCACTAAGATGCCTGGAAATCCTGGTGTATGCACTGATTCGCTTTTGTTTAGACTTTTTAGTAGAGATTTTCACGTTCTACATCAAATTTTTCACTATAGATGGTGACAAATTGACATAGTTTAACGCATCAGATCTGTTCCCTCATTACAAAATGCATTTGCCAACCTTAGGCACACTGATGCGGAATACGGACATGTCACTTATGAAACTTCCAACCAATTGGAAAATTTGAATGATTTTCAATCAGATTGAGGTTATGATTTGTGAATTGTTATTTCTGCAAAACTCAGTTATAATTACCAATGTTTTGTATTCATTGAAATTAATCGTGTTTGTATGTTGTGTGGTCAATCACAGGCTGTCGAGTTTTTGCCGCACCAATGCAGGTGAGTGAAATTGCTAATATAACACATTTTAAAAGTTTATGGAATCAATAAGTGCGACTTTTTTGCCCATAATTTTCCATAACTAATTCTAAGGATTTTGTTTGCACTTCAAATGAATTAACGACAGAGCCTAGAATGTGTTGACGCATATATTCCATTTCCGAAGTACTGTTCTGGTGTTGAAATCGAAGCCTGGTCCTAAAAGTTTCGGTGGTGATATATATATAGTTTGATTTTTGGGAAAATGTATAGTCTCCAACGATTTTTACAATTTTGGGTTACCTACTTGCACAATCTCTCACTGAGCACAAACTTTGTGCTCCCAATTACTTCAGGAGATACGACGACCTTTCCCATGTCAATAAAGGTATTTTTTTAAACTCAAATTTAACGTTCAAAGTCATAGGATTCTGGACACCAATACGATGTGTCTTCCAACTTATGGAGGTTATGAATACAAACATAACTTGAACCCGATTGATTCTTCAAAATGAATGTATGAAATCAAAAATTATTTCATTTATCGTCTTGAATGAAGGAGAGAGAACTGTCTCTGAATGTAATTGAGAAGGGCATGTTTGGATTTCAGAATTGTGTTCAGCAGGCAAAAGTACGAGAATACCATGTGAAAAATGATCGAAATATTAGCCCCAAAAAAGCAACCCATATTGATTATATTCTATTAAAGTCTGAAAACAAAATTGATATTCACAATGAACAGTTGAGTTATTCGTTGTTGGGAAATATATGCACTCAAAAAAAAATTCTCACAGTTCAATGTATTAAACCAAAAAATATTATCATTTGCAATTGCTGAATAGATGTAATAATGCTTATAAATTCCTCAATTAATTAACAAAATCTCACAATACCCTTTCAAAAGAGATACAAATAAACAAGATTCATTGATTGTAGAGAGGAAAATTTACTTTTATGACTATCCACGACTGGTGTCACCATGATTTCAAGTGGAAAAATAATAAATTAGCATTCATAGCACTTTCTCAGAAATTTTAAAATGATATTCCATAGTAGTTTGAGAGAGTTGAATTTGGAGGACCGCTCGTAGTAGTTGGAAAATCAGGAGCAAACATATGATACAAGTAAAGTGAAAAAAATATATGAGAGAGGGAGCGAATAGTCTCTAATGAAAAAAAATGAATAAACAATTGGTTTCTCTGAACACACGAGTTTGGAGAATGTTTGGTTTCTTCTTTCATCTAAAAAAAATATTTTCATGGCACCGCTTTTGTAATCAATTGATTTTGGGGCATCCAATTTAATTTCCAAACTAATAATGACACATCATATTAAATATAGGTATAGACAACATATTTTTCACCAAGAATATTTATTGATGATTTTTTCAAACCATTTTTTCTCTTTATTCCCAACACACACTAGTTATATTTTATTGAACCTATTCAAATAGTGTTTTATTATTAATATTTCCAGTTCGGAGCCACTCCGAGACAACCATTGGATTCCAGAACCAGTTTCAGAAAAGGCTAGCATGAGCAAACCAAACCAAATTCTTGAACACTCAAGGCAATACTTCAGGTCATGTGAAGAATTCCACAAAGACCTTTTCAGAATGTTGATGTGCTGTTATTATATATATAAGACAGAGATGTGGCAAAGCTTTTTATTCGAAAAATGAGCTACGTCTGAAAAAAAAACCCAACCTTTAAACATATATTTTTGGGAAAAATCAATATAATGAGATGTAAAATAATAATAATTTTTTATTAACCCAAGAAAATAAATAATTTAATCTATTACATATATAATACAACTGAAATAAATATTTTAATGTGATTTCTATCAGAATTCAATAGAAATGATAAAAGGGTAATGCATCAAGGTTATTTAAATTTATTTTGAATTTCTTTTACCCGAGATCATATTAAAAATGTTGAGAAACTCTGTAGAGAGCTCGAACCTCTTGTAATTCAACAGGAGGGGCTTCCATTTCATTTCCAATGCATTTTAATATCATATTATATTATTATATATTATAGATATTTTTGGAGTTTTCAGAAAACCTGTAAAAATGTATTTAGTATTTTTTCAATATTAATTACAACTTTTTGCTGAAACCATTTTTTTAAAGGGATTTAATAAAAATAATTTTCTAATTTTGATGCAGTTACTTCTTTGGATTTGACATTGAATATTTCATTGGACAAAACGACAGTTTCCTTTGGCAGATTGTATCTAAAACATGATAAATCCCTTTATCCCTATGAATAATATATTTTGAAATGAAGATTATTAAAAAAGGAACTCCAATCATATTTCAGTGATATCTCAAGTTAATAAGAAGTAATTGAGGAATTGTGCTTCTCGTTTCATTGTTATTCAATACAGAGTCATTAAAAGAATCTAAATTACAAATTTAGATTATATTCAACTTTGCATTCATTCAAAAAGCCCTATGTAGCAGACCAGTGTGAGGTTAGCGGCAATTTTCTGGCAGGCGTTTTTATCTGGCGGCCAAATGATCAGTGACGTCAGGGTGATTCAAAATTCCTTTGAATTTTCAACACAATCGAATGGCTGAAGATTCGGAATTGCAATGATTTTTCGATTTGGAATTATAAAGGCTTTTAAAAATTAAAACCAAATTTTTCCAATTTGGAAAAAGGCTATATATAATGATTTACCAAGAGATGATTGCTTTGCAGGCCGGCAAAGAAATAGTTTATACTTGTCGATATTTCAAAAAAATCAAAAGCCACCTTCAAAAATGTTTAGCTAAAGTTCATTTTTGAAATATGGATTACTGGAAGGCTATATAATAATATACCAAGAGATGACTGATTTGCAAGCCGCCAAAGCAATAGTTTATACTTGTTTTTCGAAAAAAAATGTAGACCCATAAAAAATGTTTAGCCAATTTCAGTTTTGGTACATGTGTTACTGGAAGGCTATATAATGATATACCAAGAGATGATTGATTTGCAGGTCGTCGAAGGGGTAGTTTATACTTGTATTTCGAAAAAATCTAAACCCATCAATTTTTTTAGCCAAGTCAATATTTGGTATACGTGTTACTGAAAGGCTATTATAATGATTAAAAGATATTGATTTGTGGGCGTCGAAGAGTAGTTTATACTTCTGTATCGAAAAATCATAACCCACCCTCAAAAAATGTTTAAACCGGTTCATCTCTTGGTATATCGCTATATAGCCTCTCAGTAGCACGTATACCAAAATGAACTTGTTAAACATTTTGAAGGTAGATTTATATTTGTTTCTGAAATACAAATAAACTATCCCCTCGATGGCCTGGAAATCAATCCATCCATTGGTATATCTTTATATATCATAATATCTATATAACATAATATCAAGTTTTCCATTTGTTTTCGACCATTTTTGTTGAATTTGAATTCATGCAAATTTGAATCTTCAGCCTTTTTATCTTCTTTCCTCTTTGAATAAACTGATCTGCAAGGTTCAATTTCCTTTGATCTGTAAAGGAAAAAAAAAAAAGTTTGCAAGAAAAAATCCCACTACCCAAATACATAAACAAAAATTATGAAAAACCCTTTCCCGTCTGTTATACAAACTGTTCAGAAGTTTTTTTTTAAATTCATGATCCAATAGCTATGGAAAAAGAAGAAATTTAACAGAAAAATACCTTACTAACCCAACTATGTGACACAACAACGAAGAAACTTTTAGGGGAAAAGATAAAATATATAGAGTCAAAGGCTGAATTTCAGGTTGGTAAAAAAAAGAAAAGTTATGCTTTTAAAAATTTTTTTTGAATATAATAACCCTGATATTTTTCTGTTTCTGGTTTTTTTTCGAAACATTTTAAAAACCCTTATGATGTAGTGGGGAAATATAAAAAAAATATATATATATATATATATATATATATTATATATATGTATATATATATATATATATATATATATATATATGTTTTATATATATATATATATATATATATATATATAAAATTAAATGGGAAAAATCATAGTTGTCCAGTTTATGAATGTATTTTAAACGAATTTTTAATTTTCACCTTTTTTTTTGGATTCAAAGCAGCAAAAAAATAACAAATTTTCAAATAAGAAATAAAATTCAGCAATATAATTGAACTCTATAGTTTTCAAAGACTATGTTTTATGCAAAAAACAATTTAAAATTTTAAAAAAATAACAAGTAAAAGTT
>JAFIRS010008187.1:0-18987 GCA_018342105.1 Gonioctena quinquepunctata
AATTCATTACCCCATTAAAAATACCAATTTTGAATAGATTCAGACATATCACAAAACTCGCCGCCATTTTAAAGCCGCCATTTGAATTTTCCAATTTTCACAAAGATTCATAATATTCGACCCCAAAAACCCCCACATACCAATTTTGAATAGATTCAGACCATAGTCACAAAACTCGACCGCCATTTTAAAGCCGCCATCTTGAATTTTCCAATTTTACAAAAGAATCATAATATTCGACCCCAAAAACCCCCACATACCAATTTTGAATAGATTCAGACCATAGTCACAAAACTCGACCGCCATTTTAAAGCCGCCATCTTGAATTTTCCAATTTTCACAGAAGAATCATAATATTCGACCCCAAAACCCCACATACCAATTTTGAATAGATTCAGACCATAGTCACAAAACTCGGCCGCCATTTTAAAGCCGCCATCTTGAATTATTCAATTTGTCAAAAGAACCATAATCTCCGACCACGAAAACCCTCAGATACCAAATTTAAAGCGAATCGGACCATAATCACAAAACTCAGCCGCCATTTTGAAGCCGCATTTTTAATTTTCCAATTTGACGAAAGAATCATAATATTTGACCCCAAAAGCCGCCATCTTGAATTTTCCAATTTTCACAAAAAATTATAATATTCGACCTTAAAAACCGCCCATACCAATTTTGAATAGAATCAGACCATAATCACAAAACTCGTCCGCCATCTTGAATTTTCCAATTTCACAAAAGAATTTCAATATTCGACCCCAAAAACCCACACATACCAATTTTGAATAGAATATGACCATAATCACAAAACTCGGCCGCCATTTTTAAGCCGCCATTTCGAATTTTCCAATTTTTACAGAAGAATCATATTATTCGACCCCAAAAATCCCTACATACCAATTTTGAATGGGATCAGACCATAATCACAAAACTCGGCTCGACAGCAAAACCCCCACATACCAATTTTGAATAGAATCAGACCATAGTCACAAAACTCGTCCACCATTTTGGAGCCGCCATCTTGAATTTTTCAATTTTGACAAAAAAACCATAATCTCTTACCACGAAAACCCCCAGATACCAAATTTAAAGCGAATCGGACCATAATCACAAAACTCGTCCGCCATTTTGAAGCCGCCATCTTGAATTTTTCAATTTTGAATAGAATCAGACCATAATCACAAAACTCGTCCACCATTTTCAAGCCGCCATTCGAATTTTTCAATTTTGACAAAAGAATCATAATCTCCGACCACAAAAACCCTCGAATACCAATTTTGAAGCGAATCGGACCATAATCACAAAACTCGTACGCCATATTGGAGCCGCCATTCTGTTTTTTCTCCACACAAAAATTTCTTAATGCATTGTCACCGGAATTATGTATACCTGCCAAATTTCAAATCATTCGGACGTCTGGAAGTGGGTCAAAATCGCGCCCAAAGGAGTCGGTTACAAACAAACAAACATACAAGTGAAGCTAATATAAAGCGTGTAAAAACGTGAATCAGTTACAAACAAATTGTGGAAGTGGACATTTGTTTAGGAAGTCAGCCAAACCAACCGCAACTGAAACAGCACCAAGAAATAGTACAGATGTTGTACACAAAAAAAGAGCCACATCCCGATAGTTGTATTTGGTACGTACCCATATTTTTGTTTTCATTCCATAAATACTACACGGAAAATGACTGATGGAAATGAAATAACAATACAACAATTATATGAAGAAATAGTACGAAGTAAAGCAGAACTCAAAAATTCAATTGAAGCGAGCGAAGCTAGAGTGCTATTAGAAATCGGATCCCTAAAAAAGAAACTGAAAAATCTTGAACAAGAAAACTGTGATATTGTAACGTAAATAAACTTAACTTGGTTCTACTAATTTATTTCACACTTAAATATACAACTTAATTTATATTACTACACCACTGTATAGCTCGATCGTATGGGCTCGTTCAGACTGTCCTGACTCCACTTGAGGGTTGCCTATTTATCTCCAATACAGCATTCTCGATGTTTCGAATTCTGGCATGTTCCAATTGTTTCCAATATTGACCGTTGTTTTCCGTGGCAGAGCGACTGGATGGTTCTCGAATATCTCCGGGGATGATCTCATCGCTGTCGACGGCAACGCGCGAGGCGACAGGTCCGGTTTAGGTTCGTTACATTGCCCCCTTCTTAAAGACATTTCGTCCCGAAATTTCATCTTCGGAGTGTGACGATATCTGCATGACTCCCCATATCTGCACCGTGAAGTTCGATGGAAGTAACACTCCACGGTCTTCATGATCGGTCGTGGAAGAGGGTTACAGCAAACCAAAATCTTGACGCCGCTGGATCTGAATATCGCCTCCAGCATACTTCTTATGACTCTCCAGTCCAACCCATCAATACCACAGGACAATTTTGGAATTGCTAGATCCACCAGATTCTGGTCCACCATAGTATCTCTTAGTTTGGTGAGACTCTTCCAGACATCTTCATAAGACGGTTTATCTTGGGAATGCCTCTTGGTAACTAGGTAGTAGATGTTTCTCTGGCCTTTCTTCAACTGTAGCACCCCACCAACTTCTGGATTCTGCCCCCGCAATGTTTGGAGTTGACCAAATTTCTTGGAGAACACTACGGCGATGCCCCTGGACATTCAAAGATCTTCTGCCACACAGTGCGCTAGTGCGTAGTCAGCAGGCACCTCGAAAGGTCTCGTGACTCCTCTCTAGTAACCCCATGTAGAACTTTCTGCCCGTTTGAATACAAGGACATAAACTTCTCGAACGTCATATCATCCTCCGGTGGCTTGAGGGTGCGAACTTGGTCATGGTTTCCAGCGTAAGGGGCCAACCTGTTGAAATGGACGACCCTTGGTTTCCCTCGGGGTGGCTTATGGATTCGGTACACAAGGTCGTTTATCCTTTTCACGATTTTATACGGGCCTTCCACGAGTTCCGCAACTTTGGTGATAGTCCACGACGACGTTTGGGGTTGTACAGCCAAACCAGGTCATCAACCTTAAATCCTCCAGCGTCGGCCTTGATGTCATAGGTCTTCTTCATTTTATCGCTGGCACTCTGGATGTTCAACCGGACTCGTTCGTGGATGTCGTCCATTCTCTGCCGAAGTTTGCTGACGTAGTCCTCTCCCGCAGTGTCTTGTCCTGGCGGTATCCCAAACTTCAGGTCACAAGGCAGTCGCAGTTCTCGGCCCATTATAATACTAGCAGGAGTTTGACCGGTTGACTCGTGTACTGCGGATCGATAGGCCATCAGGAACAAATGAAGATACTGGTCCCAGTCTCTTTGATGGTCAGAGACAACCTTGGACAAGTGGCGGTTGATCGTCCTGTTCATCCGTTCCACCATTCCATCGGACTGCGGATGTAGGGCCGTGGTTCTTGTCTTGCGGATGTTCAGCAGTAGACATATTTCTTGGAAAAGGTTGGATTCGAAATTTCTGCCTTGATCCGAGTGCAGCTCCATTGGAATACCGAATCGACATATCCACTCTTTCACCAAGACGTCGGCGACGGTGATGGCTTCCTGGTTGGGCGGGGCATAGGCTTCCGCCCACTTACTGAAGTAGTCCATTGCCACAGGATGTATTTATTCCCCTGGTCGGATACGGGAAACGGGCCGGCGATGTCAATGGCGATTCTCTCGAACGGGCTGCCTACGTTGTACTGACGCATCGGGGCCTTGGGGCGTATTCGAGGTCCATTGCTAGCAGCGCATCAGCGCACTTTCTGCACCAGTCCTGGACGTCAGCTTGACAATTGGTCCAGTAAAACCGTTGCCTCACTTTCTGCAGGGTCTTCGTCACTCCCAGATGTCCTCCAGCGACTCCATCATGGATTTCCCGCAGCACTTCCTCTCTTCTGTTCCTGGGAACAATTATTTGGCGTCTGTCTTCCCCACCAATATCGGCCTCCAACACGTTTCAGGATCCCATTGTCCAGAATAAGAGAGTTCCATTGTGCCCAATAGGACTTAACAGCCGGCGAGTAACCTGCGACTTCCTGCCATGATGGTCTTCGATTGCCCTTCTTCCAGCTGACAACTAAGCCAAGGTCGGGGTCTTTCTCTTGGTCTTTCTGGATCTTGCTGTCATTCCAGTTGTCATCCATTGCCGCGGTTCTACAAAGTGTTGCTTCTTTCTCTTCTGCTCGTCGGCAATGTGAGCAATCATCTGGACATGGTCTTCGCGACAAGGCATCTGCATTCTTATGGCTAGTTCCGGCTCGATGTTTGATCTCGAAATCGACTTCTTGGAGTCTCTCGATCCAACGTGCTACTTGACCCTCAGGATTTTTGAACTGTAAGAGCCATTTGAGAGCTGCATGGTCAGTTCTCAACAGGAATCTTCTTCCATACACGTACTTGTAGAAGTGCTCCACTCCCTTTACAACAGCTAACAGCTCTCGCCTGGTGACACAGTAATTGCGCTCTGGTTTGCTAAGCGTCTTGCTGAAATAACCAATGACCTTCTCCTGTCCCTCCTGGATCAGAGATAGGACAGCTACAAGTCCCACGTTGCTGGCGTCCGTATCAAAATGAATTTCCCTTTGGTGGGGATAGCTCAGTATAGGTGCGTTGTTCAAAGCTCCTTTCAGCTTCCTGAATGAGTCTTGACATTCTTCGGACCACTGGAACTTTGTTTGGCCTTCCGTGAGCTTGGTCAGTGGTTTAGCGATGTTGGCGAATCCCAGCACATATCGGCGATAGTATGGTCATAAACCAAGGAAACTTCGAAGTTGGTGAATGTCTTTTGGGATGGGCCAATCCTTAACAGCTTTGATCTTCTGGTCATCCACTGCTACTCCTTCCCGGCACGTGGCCGAGGTATCGACTTCTTTTGGAACAGATGGCATTTCTTAGGGCTCAGCTTCAATCCGGAGTTCCTCAGTCGCAGGAATACTTCCTCCAAGTTTTTCACGTGGTCCTCGAACGATCTGCCGACCACAATTATGTCGTCGAGATACACTAGACACGTGTTCCATGAGAGTCCCTTCAGCACTGTCTCCATCAATCTTTCGAATGTGGCGGGAGCATTACAGAGCCCGAATGGCATAACGGTGAACTGCCACAATCCTGAGCCGATGGTAAAAGCAGTCTTTTCTCGATCTTCCTGAGCAAGTTCTACTTGCCAGTATCCACTCTTCAGATCAAGGGTCGAGAAAATCGTGGAACCAGCCAACGTGTCTAGGGTGTCATCTATTCTCGGGAGAGGGTAACTGTCCTTCTTCGTGACATTATTAAGTTGGCGATAGTCTACACAAAACGTGTCGATCCATCCTTTTTCTTCACCAGTACGACTGGAAGGACCAGGGACTGTCAGATGGTTCGATAACTCCTTCTTTTCCTATATCGCTGACTATTTTGTCAGCCTCTTCCTTCTTGGCAAGAGGAAGTCTTCTTGCTGATTGCCGGATCGGTCGGCACCCCAGTATCAATCTTGTGCTGGACCACATTAGTTCGACCCCTTTTCCTTGTCCGGTATCGAAGATGTCTTGGTACTTTTGACTAAATCTCTTAGTTTGGGCTGTTGAGCTGGTTTTATATCTTTGGAAGAGATGGCAACTAATTTTTCTAGTTCTGTGGGCAAGTTGTTGGGTTGGCTAATCGTACCTCGTACCTCCGGATCACTGAGGAAACTGGCGTGCAGTGCCCAATATTGTTCCTTTCTTCAAGGTCACTGGAAAATAATTGACATTCATGACCCTTACGGGCACAAATTTGTCAGCACGCAACAAGGTCTTCCCTAGTGCAATCCCTCGTCAATTTTCTCATCATGAAGTTTGGGCTCGAACATCACCACGTTTCCACTGCTCGTACTCCCGTCCAGGCGAGCCTCCAGAATGGTTTCAGCCCTCTCAGGTACGCTTACATCTTCAGCCAACAACACACGGATCAACCCCTCACTTCTCCCATGAAGCCCAGCTCTTCTCCGTTGACACGTAGGACGCCGTCTTTGAAATCAATTCAAACCCTCTGGAAGTCATGATGTCCATTCCGATGATTGCATCGTCTTCGATGTCCGCTACAAGTGCCTGATGTTTCACTTTAGTGCTGCCCAAAATTATTTCAATCGGTAGCTCGCCATATACAGTAGCTGGCTCCCCTGTTGCTGTGCGTAGCTTCCCAAATTGTCAGTTCAATCCGTTCCGGTGTTCTGGCAAAGGAAGGCCCGAGAATTGTCCTAGTCGCACCTGTATCTAGCAGCATGGTGCAAGGCTAGTTATTGATGAGACCGTCTACGAAGACACCTTTGTTCTGTCGTTGAAGGATAGCGACATATGCGTTGTTAACCGGGGCTTGCCGGACACATGCCGACGATTGCCTTCTCGTCGACCTTTTTAGTTTTCCTGCATCGGAGTCGATGAATGTTGGACATTTGCTACGCACATGTCCAATTTTCCAATTCCGGCATCTTATCTGTCTTTTCTCAGGCAACACTTCCTTCATCACTTTTCTTATGGCAGCTTCCAAGTTAGCAGGCTCCGGTGAGTCTTCCTCAATCCTTTGAACTTTACTTTGGGTTTTGCAGCATTGTTTTGCTGCTTCGAATTCCAAAGCGCGTGCCAGTGCGTCTACGAGATGTGTTGGACGAGCTAATATCAACGCTTGTCTGGTTTCTTGGTCACGGAGTCCATCCAAGAATGCCTGAACCGCTAATCGCTCCATTACATTTTCCGGTATGGCTGGATATGCGAGACGAACCAAGCGTGCAATGTCAGTTTCAAATTCTTGTAAGGATTCGCCCGATTTCTGACAGCGATTTTTCAGTTGGGAGTGGTATACGTGTTCCAAATGGGCCTGGCCATATCGTAATTCTAGATGTTTAATCAGCTGATCATAGTCCTCCTGTTCTTGGGCGGTGAGAGTTTGTAGAATATTTGTCGCTTCTCCACGTAATGCAAGTGTCAGTGCTACAGCTCTTTCCCCTGCATTCCATCCGTTTGCTTTGGCCGCTGCTTCAAACTGCCGGCGGTAATTTGCCCATGGAGTTTTCCGTCGAACTGAGGCGGCTTCATGGAAAGCTTCCCTATTTCTGAAATGACCTTGACATCTTTTATACCCTCTTGAACTTTATCCAAGTTCAAACTCAAGTCCAGCATTGCATTTTCGTTAACCATCTCTGTGGAGGGCGCACTATTAATTCGTTTTTCCAGCTTACTGATCGTTTCCTTTATTTTGTCCATTTCTGCCTCGACCCCATCTTTGATTTTATCTACCTCCGTGTTCATTTGCTCCCTAATTTTATCTATCTCTGTCTCAACGGTTCCCATTCTTTCTTCTAGAAAATTAGCCACACCACACAATTCTTTTTTTAGGCCTTTTGTGTTTTCCAGGAACTTCTCTTCCAGGCTTCTTGAATTTTCTAGAAGCTTCTCTTCCAGATTTCTAGAATTTTCTTGAAGCTTCTCTTCCAGATTTCTAGAATTTTCTTCAAGCTTCTCTTCCAGATTTCTAGCATTTTCTTCCAGGCTTCTTGAATTTTCTAGAAGCTTCTCTTCCAGATTTCTAGAATTTTCTTGAAGCTTCTCTTCCAGATTTATAGAATTCTCCTGAAGTTTCTCTTCCAGATTTCTAGAATTTTGTTGCAGTTCTTCTTTCACGGATTTAGTAGTTTCTTCGAGTTTATTCATTACCAAACTTAAATCACCTCCGGGAACTTCGAATAAAAATGTTTCGGGGTCCTCACCTTCTTGTATAAGTCCTTCTGCAAGTCTTTCCTGGAGTACTTGCTTTTTACCTGTTGTTTCCAGTTCCCTTTCCTCCAATTCCTGTTTCAATTCCGCTACCTTCAAATCCGCAAGGCGCACTTTTCTTGAACACATTTTGTCTTTGACGAGGTATCAGTCTGTTTTACACGAAAAGTTATCAGTTTGTTGAAAATTCACTTCGCGAATTCTTTTCCTCGGGCCACCAGTCTATTTTCTGTTTCACGCGAAGAGTGTATCAGTTTATATTCCCACGCACAATTGTCCACTTCGCGAAAACCGGGCCACTGTCTATTTTCTGTTTCACGCGAACAGCGTATCAGTTTATATTCCCACGCACAATTGTCCACTTCGCGAAAACCGGGCCACTGTCTATTTTGGGCGTACAGAAAGGTCTATCAATTTATTTTTCTGACTATCCACTCCACGATCACTTGTTTATTTTCAAAATCTCACTTCCGACACCAATTGTAACGTAAATAAACTTAACTTGGTTCTACTAATTTATTTCACACTTAAATATACAACTTAATTTATATTACTACACCACTGTATAGCTCGATCGTATGGGCTCGTTCAGACTGTCCTGACTCCACTTGAGGGTTCCCTATTTATCTCCAATACAGCATTCTCGATGTTTCGAATTCTGGCATGTTCCAATTGTTTCCAATATTGACCGTTGTTTTCCGTGGCAGAGCGACTGGATGGTTCTCGAATATCTCCGGGGATGATCTCATCGCTGTCGACGGCAACGCGCGAGGCGACAGGTCCGGCCTAGGTTCGTTACAATATGAAGAAAGAGTTTGAGTTCTTAGATAGGAATAATAGGAAATATAATTTGCTGATATTTGGTCTAGATAAAGCTCCACAAGATATATCGCTCCAATTCATATGTGATACAATTAATGATTTACTCAACGTAGGCCTTGTAGAATCAGATATAAATAATTTTTATGGGCTAGGTCGTTCCAATAGGAGTCCACTGAAAGTTGAATTAATCTCTTATCTGAAAAAACAAATTATTTTTAAAAACTGTGGCAAACTTAGAGGTACGCGTATTTCAATTGCTAATGATTTAACTGAGATCCAAAGAGAAGAAAATAAGGCACTACGTGCAGGATTAGCAAAATATAGACATTCCTATGAGAAGTGTTATATTGAAGGCAACAGGCTGTACATTGATGAAACAGGATACACCGTGGAAGAATTATATATAGCAGAAGATAGGGAAAACATTGAGTCGAACAGTGCTCCCCCAACACCGACCATACAAACAACCGAAAAGATATTTATCGATCAACCAGAACCAACCGCCCTATCCACGATTATCCCGGAAACCAGTAAAGTCGAATACAACACCAAACCAAGGGATAGAAAAAATACAAAAATACAGGATACCCCAAAGAAGAAAAATTCTGAAATCGACGCTGATCCTCCAGTTATTCGAGAAAAATTGAGATTACTCATTACCAAAAACACAGCTCACCATCACAAATAATTTATTGTTATAGTTTTGTCTCAAAGTAGAGAGCCAAATAGTGAACATACCTCCCGTACTAAATATCAGTTAAATTGTATACAGAAATCATCTCACAATTTTTTTGCTTTTCCTTTCAATTTATCTTTTACACTTTTCAACAAATCTTATCTCGATGTTTTTATTCTAGACTTTTTTCAAGGCAGTATACTTTATCTAGTATGGATCCCTACATTAGAGATTATAAAAAAGATTTAATTATAGCCGGACAAGTGTCTGATCTTGATGAATTGAGGAAATATTTCGGTCAAAATTTGAATATATTACACCTAAATATACGCAGCATAATAAAAAACATAGATGAACTGACTATATTTCTCCAAAAAATTCCAGGAAAATTTGATATTATTGTTTTAACAGAAACATTCATAGTAAAAGATCTAGAAGTTGTCCAATGGCTATCAAACGTTATACAATGATGGAGTTCTTGTATACATAAACGAAACACTCGATTTCTCTCATATTATCGGGGAAATCGCGGAAATAAAAACTCTAGAGATTGAAATAAAAATAAATAAAAAAATAATATCAATCACTTCAATATATAGATCACCGAATTCCTGTCCCGTACAACTCAATACTGCAATGGCTAATTACTCAGAAATACTCCAGTCATTTAAGCTTAAATTAGGTAAGAATCTCGGAATTCGAGATACCCAGCTGTAAGTCTGTAAATAGTTGTATATTGACACCCTAAAAGTTGTCTCAAAACCTACATATAGTAGGGTGTAAGCAACTATTAAATTTCAAGGTCAAAGGTCACAAAAATCGGTTTTTTGCGCATTTTTTGGAAATATCTCATTTCCTATGGGTTTCTTGCTATTTGTATTCATTACCAATATTGTAGAATACAAAATTCTCTACAAATTTTGTTTCAAAAATTTTTTATACGGTGAACCGTTTTTGAGATAGAGGGCGGGAGCGCGCGGTCACCGCATCACTTCAGGTCAACCGGTGCCTCCGGTCGAAAACGCGCCATATATAGTTGATGAACTATCAATAAATCAATGATTATAAATATTTGTCAATTTTTATTAACTATTATATTATATTTTATCATTTTTTTCCTAACTTATCCACTTTTTATTCAGTATTAATTTATTTAACAACACTTACCTGCCCATGTAATTGCAGAATTGTTAATGAAAATATAAGAATTATATTTGAATTTTAACCTTATTAATAATAATAACTTCTTACATGATGAAAGAAAAAACAAATAAATTATGAATTGATCTTTTTATTAAACAATATCATTGAATAATTTTTTTTTATTGAAAGTAAAAAAATGGAGTAAAGGGTACAAAAACTACAATTTATAATTTTAATCATCTTCTTCCTCTTCATCGTCGTCTTCTGGCTGCTGGTGAATTTCAAACTGGTCTTCATTATCGTCTTCAACGACATTTGTCTCAAGCTCTTCCATGATTTCGGGATCAAAGGTTCCATTTTCGTTAATGTCGCTCTGATATGGTAGAGCATTGAGACAAGCTTGCCCATTACATTGGCCACAAGCTAAAGAGCATTGCAAGCCCGCTTTCCTGCATCCGCATCGCGAACCACAACCACTTTTGCAGTTGCAGAAAATTGTATTTAGCAAATCTTCTGGAGCAGGTGGTAAAATTGTCATGATAGGCTCCAGAAAATCATTTCGCATTGCCCAACCCCATACCTGGGGTTCCAAATCATGTCCTAACCAAGTTTGAACTTGATAATATACACGGTTGAAATGTTGATGAGCAGCTGCACTTGTTGGTGGAATATTTGAAAGCTGCACAGGTTTATTAAGTTTTGTAGACTTGACGTAATGCGTATAACGAAGATGATCGAGACTTTTCACAGATTTCGGAGCATTATAGACTGCCAATAAGGTTTGAGTTCCACCCTCTAATAATCTCTGGGCCGAACAATTTTCTTCCTCAAATGCTGCAGCTAGTTCATCCAAATTTGTCAGTTTCTCAAAAACTTTTAAAAATGATTTTTTTCCCTTTTTGAAAAGCGCAGAAGTTGTGTCACAGCCACTTAATGCGTGCAGAAATAAAATATGTTTTTTGGAATGAGCATAATTATCAAAACTTTTAGTCGAGTATATCTCCGTTTTTACATTTCCTTTCCCAACTTTTTTAAAGAAAATGTCTTGTTCGTAAGACAGTGTACGCCCAATTAAAATGACAAGTAAATCAATATCTTGTCCTATTATAACTGCAGTTTTTTTAGACTTTGATTCTTCAATTGCAGTTTCAACAATAAGAACATCCGCATCATCTCTGGCTTGTTTAGTAGTAATATTTGCAGCTTGTAATTTTTCAATTAACATATTAATGAACTTATCTTTGTTATTTCGATTTGATAAGAATTTTTCTTGAGTAACTGGTACAACCATTGTTTCATCGAAACAGACTTCGTACGTTTTTGAAAGTGCAGCAGTTCTTCTCTGCTGCTCCATAGCTTTTACGTTCTTACTGTAGTCTGAATATCCGTCAAATACAACAATTATTTTGGAACTGTAATGCCTTTGTAAATAATTCATGTATTTATCAAAAAAAATAGAAAAAGTATCTTCTCTGCTCCATACAACATGATGAAGAAGAAATCCGCCATCAATAATGAACGTCACATTATTTTCATTGAGAACAAAATCAATTGGGCTCATGTTGTCATACAAGCTGTTGGATACGGACTCAATTCATATTGAAGATATTCTTCAAGATTACTTTCAAATTGTTTGCTGACAGTGTAAATGGGAATATAATTATATTATGATTTAAGTTTTTCTCTTAATTATTTTTTAATTTTAGTAAACGGTTATCAGTATTATTGAATAGATATAGATTTAATGCATGAAGAAAATGATAAAATATAATATTATAGTTAATAAAAATTCACAAATATTTATAATCATTGATTTATTGATAGTTCATCAACTATATATGGCGCGTTTTCGACCGGAGGCACCGGTTGACCTGAAGTGATGCGGTGACCGCGCGCTCTCCGCCCTCTATCTCGAAAACGGTTCACCGTATAAAAAATTTTTCGAAACAAAATTTGTAGAGAATTTTGTATTCTACAATATTGATAACGAAAACAAATAGCAAAAAACCCATAGGAAATGAGATATTTCCAAAAAAAGCGCAAAAAAACGATTTTTGTGACCTTTGACCTTGAAATTTAATAGTTGCTTACACCCTACTATATGTAGGTTTTGAGACAATTTTTAGGGTGTCAATATACAAGTATTTACAGACTTAGAGCTGGGTATCTCGAATTCCGAGGTGAACTTACTATAATGACTGGACTAAAACGATAAAATCAAACGAGATACAAATAATTACAGGCGATATAAATATAGATCCCCTATCAGAATGCGATTACGTAGAAGATTATAAAAATACATATAATGAATTCATATGGGTTCATATCCTATATCAATGATGTTACACGGCCCAGTGGCGGATCTTGCCTAAACCATTTTTTCGTAAAGAATACATCTGAGATAGATTGCAAATCAATCGTTATAGATTACAATATTACAGATCACTTTCCGATTGGACTATCAATAAACTTGGGAAAAATTCAGGAACTTGAAAATCCTAAGAAAAAAAATAAAAAAATTGCTAACTACAAGAAGCTGAAACAAGAATTAGGGGAAGAATTGTGGTTAAATATATATAATCAAGGAGACACAGAAATAATGGCTCGAACATTTATAGAAAAACTCAAATATTACATTGAAAAAAATACAATTACCATAAAAATAAAAAATAAAAATCGGCCCAGATTAAAATGGATTACAACCGAAATTAAGATAAAAAACAAAGATAAATATCGAACATAACAAAAACAACACGGAAGGTCTTTGGGACAGTGTCAACGAAATCTGCAATAAACAGAAAGCAACTACGAACATAAAACAAATTAAAATAAATGACAAAATGAAACATAATAAAATCGAAATTACTAACAGTTTCATTAAATACTACAGCGAATTGGGTCAGAAATATGCAAATAAAATCATCGAACCTGGAGAATTTCTTCACAATGAGAAAAAAATTGAAAACACTTTGTACTTATACCCTACTAACGAAACTGATGTGGAACAAACAATAATGGAATTGAAGCCAAAAAAATCACCAGGTGATGACGATATCTGTTCTGAAACAATCAAACAAATCGTTAACGAAATAAAAGCTCCATTAACTTATTTAATAAATCGATGTATGGATACGGGATGTTTTCCGAAAATTCTCAAAACAGGGCTAATCAAACCATTATATAAGAGCGGGGATAAAACAGAAATGATAAATTACAGACCACTTCCACTGACCTCAAATGTAGCAAAAGTAATAGAAAAAATACTCAACAGAAGGATAATTAATTTTTTTAATAAATATAGAGTCATTTCGAACAGACAGTATGGATTCAGGGAAGGTAAATCAACAGAAGATGCAATACTTGATTGTAAGATTGTAAGAATGTAAGAGGTTATTACATTTATGATGCTCTCGATAAAAAAAAAAAACTTTGTGCATATTCGTCGACCTATCCAAAGCATTCGACACCGTCTGCCATCAGAAACTTCTAAAAAAATGTCATCCTATGGACTAAGAGGGAAAGTATATAATATACTGAAAAGCTACTTATCTGGAAGAGAACAACGAGTAACTATTGATGGAACAACAAGCGAGACTAGGACTGTATCCTACGGAGTCCCACAGGGAACAGTACTAGGACCATTGCTGTTTACAATTTATATAAACGGACTACTCGAAATAAAAACAGAGGAAACATCTTAAGTTTCGCCGACGACACAGCTATTCTCTATAAATCTAATACATGGCAGGAATTGAAAACGCTGGTAGAGAATGATTTTCTGCAAATAGAAAAATGGTTAGATCCAATAAACTGACGCTGAATTTCGATAAAACAAAGTACTTACCGTTTTCCTCTTATACCAGCGGCTTACCGAATATGGGTCCGCTGAAAATAGGAGAGAGCTACGAAATCCCAGAAGGCAAATCAATGAAATATCTTGGGATCGTAATAGATCGCCATTTGCGGTGGGACCTACAAATTAGAAATGTTGTGGGAAAGGTAAGGGGATTATTACATAAATTCAAATACCTGAGAGATTTTCTGGATATTGGAAATTTAAAAACATTATACCATGCACTAGTCGAGTCTCAATTACAGTACGGAATAATTGGATGGGGCGGAGTGACTGATACTTACGTAGATAATTTGAACATTATACAAAAATATATTCTTAAAATAATGTATCGTAAAGTACCTACTTACCCTAGCGACGACCTGTTCAAAGAATCCGGTGTACTTGACGTGAGACAACTATTCTGTTTGAGTTTACTAAAAAATATTAAAAAGGGTGTAGAGCTTCAGAGTCTACAAACCATGGCCATGACACGAGAAACAAAAAAAATAAAGTACTACAGCCTCGTTGCGAAAAAAATATAGGTCAGCGCAACGCATCTTACCTAGGTCCTCGTCTTTATAACATCCTACCAATACCTATAAAAGATATTGCAAACAAAAATTTCTTCAAGAAAAAAGCCAAAATATGGATAATGGAATCAAATAGATCTTTTTTGGAAAATTTATAAATCAGATATGATTCTGACATTCATCAATGTTCGCAACTTATTGCTTATCTAATTTTAATGTGTTATATGTATATGTATGTGTGTATATATGTATATATGCATTCATATGTATATGTGTGCTGATGTATATGTATGTGTATACTTGTGCGTCAAATGGCATGAGCAGTCACGCACAAGTGGTATATCAACTGATAATTGATATGCACACTTCTGTGACCTATTCAGGTTTATTTGCCATGAGAACAGCTTATGGCTTTTACATTTATTTATAGTTGTTTTACCATTTTTTTAATATATTACAAGAAATTTTATTCATACACAATACTTAGCATAGTGTTTCCGCTAATATATTGATTAAGGGTTATATTTCAAAATAATTCATTTGTTGTATCATCAAATATTATGTCATTTTCAAATCATCATAATCCATCTTCATATATCATAGGCAAACATAGTCACGCACAAAGAGTATAACACTTAAAACTGTTATACACTTCTGTGGCTTTCCTATGTTTATTCATAATACTCTCAATTATATATGTTTTTTCATTATTTTATGCGAATAAACATTATTATTATTATTATTATTATTATTATCGTTTTAAAAACTACCAGTCAGGCCCTTACTTCCGAAGCTCCGACCCATTCGGAAGGGCGCGCTGGTTACATAAACCAATGACCTCTCCCCACACCCGTGAGGTGAGAGATCATTGGGTCCGTGAATCATGTGTCCTGAGCAGACGTAACGATCCGAGAATGACTGCCTTCTGCATGCGGCCGGCTAGAGATTCTGCCGATTTACGGCATGCCGGTATAATTTCCAGGTTTGAGAGTAGCGTTGGCATCATTCCACCAAGGGCCCCTATAATCAGAACCACTATCTTTACAGAATGGTCTGGATAGAGTCTGCGGAGCTCGAAGAGTAAATCTCGATACTTCGTCCGTTTCTCGTCCTCTTTTCGCACGATATTCGTCTCGCCCGGAGCCGAAAACTCTATGACATATATCGTTTTCTGCTCGCGGTCGAAGAGGACCACATCAGGCTTGTTGGCTTGTATTTGCCTGAGGGTGAGGAATGAGTAGTTCCAATAAATTCGGCACTTCTCATTCTCCACAACGGACTCAATATCCCCCGGAGCGTAGGGCAGCATCGGTGTCTCATCAATACCGTACGAGTGTCGTAAATGATAATACAGCACTCGTAACGCCGCGTTATGACGATGGATATAGGCTGAGACCGCATATGCTGTACATGCTGACAGCAAGTGCATGATGGTCTCAGGCGCTCCACGGCGGGCCCTGCATCTCGTGTCAGGGACCTCTATACCCATCACGCGGCTTCGGTAGACGAGAGTGTTGAAAACACCGTCCTGGCAAGCCATGATGAATCCCTCAGTCTCCGACTTGAGTCCACCTGACCTAAGAAAAGCGAAGGTCAGCCTTTCGGATAAGCCGTGGTCTTCAATATGTTTGTAGAAGATTCCATGCATCGGCTTATCCTTGTGGAGCTGCAGATGTACAGTATTCTCTGCAGCTTTTATGTGGACTCTCCTTCGAGCGGGCTCAACTATTATTATTATTATTATTATTATTATTATTATTATTATTATTATTATTATTATTATTATTATTTTCGTTCTAAACACTTCCAGTCAGGCCCTAACTTCCGAAGCTCCGACCCATTCGGAAGGGCGTGCTGGTTACATAAACCAATGACCTCTCCCCACATCCGTGAGGTGAGAGATCATTGGGTCCGAGAATCATGTGCCCTGAGCAGACGTAACGATCCGAGAATGACTGCCTTCTGCATGCGGCCGGCTAGAGATTTTGCCGATTTACGGCATGCCGGTATAATTTCCAGGTTTGAGAGTAGCGTTGGCATCATTCCACTATCTTCACAGAATTATTATTATTATTAGAATTATTATTATTATTTTATTATTATTATTATTATTATTATTATTATTATTATTATTATTATTATTATTATTATTATTATTATTATTATTATTATTATTATTATTATTATTATTATTATTATTATTATTATTATTATTATTATTATTATTATTATTATTATTATTATTTATTATTATTATTATTATTATTATTATTATTATTATTATTATTATTATTATTATTATTATTATTATTATTATTATTATTATTATTATTATTATTATTATTATTATTGTTATTATTATTATTATTATTATTTAATAATTCCAGCATTATGCACAGAGCATCCATTTAATTGAAAGTTTATTCGCCCAACAATAGGAAGATCATGAATAGCATTCCATAGTTCAGTTCTGAAAAATTCTAGTAATTTCATAGAATTTATATTTCCTTCAAAAAAAGAGGGCCTATGATTCGTTCATTCAATATTCCGCACCATACATTAACTTTCTCCGAATATTGTCTTTTGCAGTTCATAACCCAATTGGGGTTTTCGGTTCCCCAAAATCTAGTGTTTTGAGACGAAACAACACCGTTGGTCGTGAAAGTGGCTTCATCGCTGAATAAAATACACTCTAAAAACGTCTGTTTCTCAGGTATTCTCCTTGTGCCCACAAACAAAATTCTAGTCGTTTTTCTTGATCTCCTTCTTCCAGGGTATGCAAAAACTTGGGTTTGAATGGTTTCATTTTGTATTTTCTTAGGCATCTCCGTATGTTTTCCCTTGTTGAATTCAAATCTAGGCTTGCCACTCTCAAACTGGCATTGGGATTATTCCTAAAGTAATCCAATATAACCTGTTCGTGTCCAATCCTTCTCACATTATTTCTCAAAATATTCTTCGATACAGCTCCTGTTTCATTGAAACTTTTATTTATTCTGTGCACTGTACTATTACTGATAGGGGGGGCGATCTGGATGTCGATCATTGAATATTTTGCATACCTCTCTTTCACTTCTATCATTGTATCCAGAAAGACGCACAGTTTCAATTTTTTCTTGTAAAGACTATTGTAAAGCCATAACGTAATATCGTCCTATTGTAATTGAATATTAAGCAATACCTTCCTCACATTCGAATTATGAGACTCAATCTGTCATTGTCAGGGCTTACTTTTGTTTTACTCATATAACTTAAAAATAGTAACGTCATCACAGCCTACCTTTCTTGAGTTAGATACATTTTTAAATTTTCAATTCAATAATAATATTTTGACACTAGCGAACGAAGAAGGAAACAAAATTATTTTGCGGAAGAAGTCGGATAGCCTGTATAAGGAGCTAATACCAGAACCCAAAAACTCTGACAGTATCTTTCAAAAATTGTTTCAATTAACTGATTATGATAAGCTGTTTTTCGACTTAATAAATTTATTCCAAATGTGTACCCCTTTCTAGATGTTATAGAGAACCATTTGTTTATGAATTTCTAGCAGGAACCTCAAAAATCTCCTACGTTTGTGTTGAAAGTGTTGCCGATTCTCAGAATTTGTCTGAAATATTCATAAATAATGGTATGTTATCAAAACTAATATTGTTATAACTTTGTTGCCAATGAATATTTTCAAATGAAATTTTAGGATTCACCTAGATGAAAGATCCTGAATCCAGTGGTCGAAATTTGACGAAAAAAATCCCTAATGAAATTTAGCAATTTAGAACATAATAAAAAATCATAGTATGCCCTGAAATTTGGAATTATATTTTGCAAATTTGGTGCAAACGTAGAATTTCCAATACTCTCCCTGCTGAAGAAAAAAAAATGCAATCGGTCGGAAAATGTAGATTTTATAAGGGTGCTCCGTTCTTAAGTGGGTCACACTGTATAACAAAGTACTGAAAAAATTGTAATATTTAAAAATGTTATTGAAAATTAAAGACAAATTTTTCAGTACTTTGTTATATGTTTTTGTATTTTTCTTTTACTTCCAGGAAAAAAAGAAACCGTGGGTCACAAATTGTTAACATTGTAAACAATGAAATAATTGATAAATTTTTATTTTTTTTGTTTACCTATATAGAAATGCCAATTATGATTTCCAAAGGAAAAACAATTTCGTAATTAATTATTTAAACAAATAAAATATAAAAAAACGATTATAAACAATAAAAAAATTATTTAAGGTTTTTTTTTCAAATCATCATTTTTTTTC
>JAFIRS010008188.1:0-18981 GCA_018342105.1 Gonioctena quinquepunctata
CCCCCCAACACCGCCACCAACACCCCCCACAACGAACCGCCCATGACCGCCACCATCATCCCTACCCCCACCCGAAAACCACCCCCTCACTCACTCGCCAAAACCCACCCCTAAATAGGGGTTGCGCCAGAACCCTTGTAGTCTATCTACTTACTCTCGATAAAAGTCAAAATCAGTCGCGTTGCTATAAAAAAATCCTTAACAGCCGTTAAGAGTACATCTTTCAAGTCAATTTGACTCCCAATAACAATTCAAACTGCTTCTTTTTTATCAATTTTTGTTCAATATTTCCGCCCATGAATAAAATAGAATATACACGACGGTAAAAAGGCTTTACCTGCTCGTGGAAATAATCAACACTTTCCAGTCACAGGTAAAGCATCTGTTAAGCGTCGTATATAATAAATAACTATTGTCTCAACATTATTCACAGAACAATCCCATTTAAATAAATTCCCAGCACAAAATCTTCCAAGTAAACCAAATCCGTTAATCGGATTCAAATATAATTTCACCCCAATTACAAATCCAGGAATACCTAATTCATATCAAATTTCCGTTAGATGACCATTGGCAGGTAATAACTTAATTTGCATAAGAAAATCCTAATTATGGTGGTAAACTTACACCAGGTACAATTTAACCCCTCAAAAATGCCACAATGATTCAGTCAGTGTTTTGTCTTCAAAGGGAGAAGTGAATTGTTCTTTTATCAGTGAGTTGTGCAAATCTTCGCTAAAGTGGTGAGTCGATATCATGGCATGGATATGGCAAATTATCGAATATTACTAAATCAAACTATTATTCATTGTTATCACACAAATGAACGCAGAACTGCAGATCCCCTTACGATAAAAAAGAAGCCATTTGTGTTATATCTAACACGATTATTTGTTAATTAAAATGTCTATTGAAAAGGATCCCAATGCTCCGTCTAATCCAGATGGAGCAAAATTGCACGAAAAACAGCATTATCGTGAAAAATTAGTGCAGGCTTGAACTATAATCAAAAAGAGAATGTGATAAATGAACAAATAGTCCGACAAGCGAGCGACCAAAAATTGCAAGCATTTTCTAGAGGCTAATTTTTTAATATTTCACATTGGTGGAGGGAAATAGCCTGCCATCAGTTTCGGTTCCATTTTAATATATATATATATATATATATATATATATAATATATATATATATAAATTATAAAATGATTTCTCCTAGTCCCATACAGATTCCCAACCCCATTCAGATTGTTCTGAGAATTTGTGATTGGAAATTTTTAATAGCTATGAAAATATTATCTGTTGCATGCGCCTCACGTTTTTTTGGTTTTGAATCTTAGAAGTATTTTCATAGGTATTTACAATCACAAATCTTCAAGACAATCTGTATGGGGTTCTTAATCTGTATAGAGGAATTATTTTATGCATTGGTTCATTTTAAAAATTTATTTGATTTAAAATAGGTATTTATGTAATAAGTGTGTAGTGGCCATTTTTTTCACGAATGTAAGTAGAACACTGTTACTTTTCATTACTTATAGAACAATCTACTATTTTCTCTTGATGAATTGTAGCCTAGAATTACATTTTTTTAGTTAGTCTTTGAATCAATAAATTCGTCCACCTTTGTTCATCTAACACTCAAAATTTCCTTAAATATTCTTGGAGCTAGAAACATGTGGCATCTTTGACCATTTTTGAAATAAAATGATGCAAAGTTGTTGAGAAATATTCTCCTAATGTAACTCCACCTTGATGTTATTGACTTCGACTATTCACCTTCAAAACAATCTCCATAGTTTTTGATTATTTGTTCACACCAACAGAAATGATGATAATTTGTATTCTTATATTGCGTGATTTGTTATTTATTAAAATAACTAATGAATAACCTTCCTAAAGACAAGCTTTCATTCATATCAAATCGTACCATAATCACAAAACTCGTCCTCCATCTTGGGGCCGCCATCTTGAATTCATGAATTTTGACAAATATTCCATAATCTTCGACTCCGAAAACCCCCACATACAAATTTTGAATCGAATCGGACCATAATCACAAATCTCCCGCCATCTTGGAGTCGCCATTTTGTTTTCTCTCTCCAACAAATTCCATAATGCATTGTCACCGGAAATATGAATCAGTTTTTTTTTCGAATTTATGGCATTTAACTAGAACTATTAATGATCTATCTACTGAAAAAAAAAATCTGAATCTGTTAATAAATAATACTTTTAGAGAGGTGACCCGCTTTTAAATGGGTCACTCTGTATAAAGTATTAAATAATTTATCCTAGTCCCATACAGATTCCCAACCCCTTTCAGATTGTTCTGAAAATTTGTGATTGGAAACTTTTAATAGCTATGAAAATATTTGAGATTTGAAACAAAAAACGGGAGAGAGCGCATGCAATAGATAGATAGATATATCTTTATTTGAATAGGATATCCTAATATACAAATCAGCTGAAAGAAAGTTAAAGTAAGAGATATGTGGAACATATTGAAAAAAATATATACAATAAAATATATAACAAACATTAAATAAAATACATTAAAATGTTGGTTTAAATAATAAATATTATATTTGTGCATTTGAAACAAATTTCTTCAGTTCATTTTTGAAAATGTTCAGAGATGGGCTACTTTTAATTAGATTTGGTAATTTATTGAACTGATCGAATCCTTTGAAAATCAAAGAGTTCATGGTGTTTTTGTGATTTGTTCTATTAATATATAAATTATTATTATTTCGAGTGAAGTGGTGGTGAAGGTCATGATTGAAGACAATGTACTGTTCGAAATAACATGGCCCTAAATTGTTCAGTATTTTGTATACGAGTATCATGGTGAAATAAACCAGTCTTTGGGAAATAGATTGCCAATTTGAAGCATAATCTTGATAGGAGTATCCCTACCGCACTTCACTTTCTCATACCACGATTCTGAAGTTTTTGGAGTTGAGACAATTCATTCAGATTTAAGAGATATAGGAAAGAGGAACAGTAGTCGAAGTGTGGCTGAACAATTGTCTTATAAAGTGTGATTCTTGACTCAGTTGACAGATTATTGGCAATTCTAGAAAAAAAGAATAATTTTTTTGAATTTTTTTTATGAATATAATCTAAATGATTATCAGATGATGAAGTATAATCTATTCGGAATCCCAGATACTTAGTTGTGTTCACCATTTCAATTTTCTCATCATCAATGTTGAGATTAATATTTTTTAGGTCTATTAGGCTGTATTTATATTTGGTAGTGATTATCATTGCTTTTGTTTTCAATACATTCAGCTTGAGTTTATTCATTTTCAAATATTTGTTGACACTTGCTAATGTGGTATTCATTCTTTCTATTGCCATTTCCAAGTTCTCATGACTGCATGCCGATAGGGTATCAACCGCAAAAAAGTTCAGAAATTCAGAATCAACAAACAATGGCATGTCATTTAAATAGAGTATGAATAGAAGGGGACCCAGAACACTACCCTGGGGAACTCCAACATCATTTGCAATTTCACAGGAGTATATATTATTCACTCTAACACGTTGTTTTCTATTGGTCAAGTAATTCGATAACCAGTTGTACAATTTCCCCTCTATTCCATATCTATTCAATTTGGCTAGTAGTATAGACCTATCAATCGAATCGAATGCTCTTCTGAGATCAAGTAAAACAGCCACAACAAACTTATTATTATCCAGTTCGGTTTTGAATTTATTTGGGGAAAGTTGTACTGATGATTCGCGCTAGTGCCTTCTACGGAATCCCGATTGGTTATTTATTAAAATATCGTTTTTTTCAAAATACTCAATCAGTTGATCATATACCGCTGTTTCAAGTACCTTCTCAATCGGAGGAAAAGTGTTGATTGGCTGAATGCATTCGCTTTAATAGTATGAGGAATCTTGAGATAGAACAATAGTGGACTACGTTTCAGTCTTTGGAAATGACCGATAGTCTCAAAAACTTGTTTCAATGTTTAGGTGCTGAAAATTTCATGGATTCTGCACTTATTATCCATAGGAAGTATAATTTTACGTAGGTCTGTTAATGTAAGTAATCTGAATTCTGAGAAAGTGTTTTATATATTATAGTTTTTATTGCACCATGATTCCATATAGTCAATACCCTCAACTATTTCGTTTATGCTTTCTACAAAGTATCTATTGAAGTTATCTGATATTTCAGAATTATCTCTTAGTGATATAAGTTCTCCTGATTTTTCTAACTGTATACAATTTTGAAAGTCTTTGTCATCACCATTAACTAGCTTTTTAAGAGTTTTCCACATTTGTTTAGAGTTATTACTGTATCTGTCGATTTTTTCATAATAATATTGATCTTTGTTTCTTTTCAACACATTAACAAGATCAGTTCTCATTCTCTTGAATGTTTCCCAGTTATATTGTTCATCTGCATTTGGACAGTTTCCGAACGCTCTGTATGCCCGATCACGATGTTTGATTTTGCTGTAAACTTCATTATCAAACCATGGCAATTGACTGCTATGACTAAAATTTTTTATTGGGAAAATATCATCAATAACTTCATTACAATTATTCAATATTCCTTGATAAATAATTTCAACATCAGTAGAATTCAGTGCCCATTCACATGATATCAAGTTGATTTTTATGAGATCCAAATTATTTTTTCTGAAATTTCCATATCTTCTTATTGTTTGATTTACTTTGTTATGAATAGATAATTGATGCATCAATTGTCACTAACAATTTTATTCCAATGCAAATGCTATGAACTGTTGTGTGAGTTTCCTAAACGACAGCTACTGCTTATACTCCTTACTATTATCTGTTGCATGCGCCTCACGTTTCTTTGGTTTTGAATCTTACAAGTATTTTCATAGGTATTTACAATCACAAATATTCAAGACAATATGTATGGGTTGATTTGTTGAAAATATGAACAGGATGTTCATAAAATCAGATGTGGAATCATCTGAGACTGAAAGATAAATTCTAGTCACTATCTTCCATCGTCAAGATAACCTCTTGTGGGGTATTCATGTTGAAAAGGAAAACATTCTCAATTGAATATTGTAGAAAGATTTTTCTGTGAATTAAAAAATCCACGATAAAAATTAAGTTACTTTTTGTGAATGTCTAACAGAAAACAACTACTTCCCTGGCTAAAGCCATGCTGGACATTGAACTACATCTGATAGATATTCTGAAAAGACCCTAACTCAAAAGAAAAAATCTAAAATTGAAAATTTGCATTTTCATTCAGATAGTTATTTGATTTTCTATTCCAGTCTTAACTGAGAACTCATGAGGATGAATGAGGCAAAGAAGAATGTTTTCCCAAAAAAAGTACTAACCAGAAATCATTCGTAACATTGACGCAATAGAGACATCGCATTCACTAGGTCTTTTTTCATTTTCAAGAAGCAATCTCACTTTGCAAAGATGGAAAGAGTTAGAATCATTTCTTTTGGAGAGACACTTTGAAATTAGTGTTTTCTGATTGTTTATAAGGTGAAAATTTTTGTTCAAAATTTTGATTTAAAATAGTTATTTATGTAATAAGTGTCTGAAGTTTCCTTTTTTGACGATTGTGAATAGGAAACTGTACATTTCCATTACTTATAGAACAATATTCTATTCTCTTTCGAATCAATAAATTTGTCCACCTTCGTTCATCTAAAACTAAAAATGGCCTTGAATCATTTTTGAATTTATGAAGATATAGGGTTTTTCTAATTTCAATTGGTATGAAGTTGATATTCTTGGGATAGAAACATGTGGCATCTTTGACCAATATTTTTTAAATAAAATGATAGAAATTTGTTCTTAACTCTTCTCCTAATGTGATTTCGCCTTGATATTATTGACTACGACTATTCACCATCAAAATAATCGCCATAGTTTTTGATTAGTTGTTCACACCAACAGACACGATGATAATTTGTATTCCCATATTGCGTGATTTGTTATTCATTAAAATAACTAATAAATAACGTTTTCAAAGACAAGCTTACATTCAAATCAAATCGTACCATTATCACAAAACTCGTCCTTCATCTTGGGGCCGCCATCTTGAATTCATGAATTTTGACAAATATTTCATAATCTCCGACTCCGAAAACCCCCACATACCAATTTTGAATCAAATCGGATCATAATCACAGAACTCACCGTCATCTTGGAGCCGCCATTTTTTTTTTCTAACAAATTCCATAATGCATTGTCACCGGAAATATTAATGACTGCCAAATTTCAAAATAATTGGACTACTAGAAGTTGGTCAAAATTCACTTGCAAAGCTTTACCCAAACTGAAGGTACGAACTAACAAGTGAAACTGAATAAATGAATTAATCACCGAGTAGAGAAAAAGCGTCATGCTCCCTCCATGTTTCTTCCCCTCTCTGTAATCTGTATATTTTTATTTTTAATCATTTTTGGAATGCAAATAATGTAAGGTAGATAATAAAATAAAAAAGTTTCATTTAATATTAATTTTTTTTTTAAATTAGATGTGAAATTGTAAGTGGGCCTCCGGCCTTGTTAATTTTGAGGTTCACTGAGACTCCGATGTCACCGAGCCTCCGATATACGGACGCCCGGTAACCACCCTTTAAAAAATGTCGCATACGACATGTAACATAGTAACAAACACTTTACCACAAAAATATGGAGGAGTCCAAGTTGCCCGATTTTTGATAGCCATTTAAAATTTAGTGCAGCCCCTTGCCGCTGAAGTGCGCTGCTTATATACTTTGTTTATGTTATAGTGTTTGGAACGTATACTTTCGAAGGTCACTGGGCTTCCCCCAATTTGGCAACACAGGGGATGCACACAAATATCATTCATTTTAGATTGTCATCAAGAAACATGTATTCTTTCCGCGCACGAACGAAATAAATTGTGGAAGCTTCAATTGCCTCCCAAATATTTTGAATGAGCCTGGCAAATACTTTTTCTCATTGATTCCGCCATTTATATTACTGCGATTACGTCAAGATTTATTCGGGAGTCCACTGAAATATTGCGATATTTCACCATTTCAGAAAAGGTACTTTTACAATGTTATACACAAATCACTCAAACAATTTCTCATGCAAGATTCAACAAAAGGACACCAAACTTCCGCTATCGTCTCAAGCAAAAAAAAATTAATTAGTTTATTTCATTGAATGAAAACAATCTTCATATAGAATCCTTACTTGAATATATTCTCGTGTGAGTTGAGTATTTTGTGAACCTGAAAAAACGCTTGCATTGTTTTCCACATATCAGAAAATCTATATTCTCGTAATGTGTCTTGTATTTGATTTGTATTATTCAGTTTCGGTTATTATATTGTGTACCACGAAAGTTACTGAATGAGGTTGCTTAGAATGGATTAATAATTAACTGATTGTAGGAATCTGGGGTATTCCAAGATTCAAGATTACAGATGAATCATGAAAAATTTTCAGGTAAACGACTCAAATAAATTCAATTTTAATCAGAACATGCTACTGTTGAAGGGTACAAAAAAAGGAATTTTTTGGGTGTGTGACACAAGTTATGTTATAAAATCAGTAGCCCATTGTTTTAGAAATATACCAACAAAAAATAGTCAACAGAACATATACATATAGACACTGATGAATGGAAATAATCTATACATATATAATTACATGTCCTGACTGACTGATTCACTAACGCCCAGACCAAATAACTCAACACAAAGAGCTGAAATTTTGATAGCGTATTCCTATGATGACATAAGTATATAAGCACTTAGAAGTCATTTCAATACTCCATCCCTAAAGGGGTGAAAATCGAACTACCGTTAGTTTTGAAGTAAGAGTCATGGAAACTGCTATTTTTGACCTTTTCTTCTCAAATAACGAAACACGTATTTTTAGATTACTGGAAATTCAACCCTAAAGGGGTAAAAGGGTTAAATGGGGTTCGAAAGTTTGTACTGGAGTACCCTTAGTTTTCGACTTGGGTTCATGGAAATTGGTATCTGCAGTCTTTGTTACAATAAAAAAATATGTATTTCAGTGTCTTCAGCAATACAAACCCTAAAGGGGTCAAATGGGGGGTGAAACATTTCAAGTTAGGATCATGAAAATGGATATTTGAGGTCTTTTTACATATGAAGACATTTTTTTTCCAGTGTTTTTAGAAATTCAACTACTAAAGGGGCGAAATGGGGGCTGAAAATGTTTATTAGGGTTCCGTGAGTTTTTATGTTAGAATAATGAAAATTGGTGTTTTGGCTCTCTGTCACGAATAAATAAATCGTGTTAAACTTTATTCAAAATGCCATATCTACAGGGGTGAAAAGGGATTGGTGAATTTGTAATAGTCGTCCAAAGCATTACCTCCGCTGTCAAATCAATTATGCCACCAAACGAGATAACGGAATAACAGGATAACGGGAAACGAAATCACGGAATAGCCTGAGCCATAAGCTAGATGAAAACATATGGAAAAATGCTAGTTGATAATAATAATATAACAATACAATAATATATTTTGGAAAGGAAACCTCATAAGTGAGAGTTCTGAATGGTACAGAAAATCGAATGGAAGAGGAACATTCTTCCACAGATTTTGAAAACTACTCAAAATTATTTATTTATATTACCGAAGAAAATCATTCACTGTGTTATTGATGATTTGAAAGAATAGGAAATAATGAAATTGAATAGGAATCATTATGCTCAATGAATAGTATATTCAATTCTTCTTGCAAGGAAACTAAGGAAAATAGATCCAAATAAACTGGGGTACCATTAAAAACACATTTTCGAAATTGAAAGTAAGTATCGAGAAGTTTTTTTTTTCATTATGAAATGATAAGTAATATCAATATATATTACTGAATCCTCAACCAATATTTCCACAAATAAAAATATTTTCCAAACCATGCGCTATGGGATAATATTTTTTTTCCTTTTATAACATATGTTGTTTGGGAAAAATCCGTGTATCAAACTCAATCGATTCGGGATGACATTCTAAAAAAGTCGTATTTTTCGATTTTTTTAAGAAAAAACAGAAATAAAAACGGTTCTAGTTTTTTGGAAAAAGCTCAAAAACTATCGATTATCGGGAAAATTAAAAAAGAGGAGAAATTTCCTGTGATAATGTTACTCTCGCAACTCTATCCCAATTATTAATGATTTTAATTCAACGATGAATTGAAGCAGTGCTTCGCGTGGGCGTTACGCTCTCGTGAGAGCAATTCACATAACATATTTTTTATATTATTAAATATGAGTTTAAAAATCCAAAAAAATTATTGTATCATGTATTATTGGAAAAATGTAATTTTGGGAATTTTTTTTTCATTCAATTTTGATAATGTAAGGCTATTGTAACGAACCTAGGCCGGACCTGTCGCCTCACGCGTTGCCATCGACAACGATGATGTCATCCCCGGAGATATTCGAGAACAATCCAGTCGCGCTGCCGCGGATAACAACGGTCAATATTGGAAACAACTGGAACATGCTGTTCGCCAACCGCCAGAATTGGAAACATCGAGAATTCTGTAACAGAGATAAATAGGCAGCCCTCAAGAGGGAGTCTCAGAGTCGGAACGAGCCCATACAATCGAGCGATACAGTGGCGTAGTTAGTAATATCAATTAGTTGTAAAATTAAGTGTGAAATAAATTAGTAAAACCAAGTTAAGTTTATTTACGTTACAATTGGTGTCGGAAGCGAGATTTTGAAAATGAACAAGGGATCGTGGAGTGGATAGTCAGAAAAATAAATTGATAGACCTTTTTTTCACGCCCAAAATAGACAGTGACCCGGTTTTCGCAAAGTGGACAATTGTGCGTGGGAATATAAACTGATAGATACACTGTTCGCGTGAAACAGACAATAGACTGGTGCCCCGTGGAAAAGAATTCGCGAAGTGAATTTTAAACAAACTGATGAACTTTTCGTGTGAAACAGACTGATACCTCGTCAAAGACAAAATGTGTTCTAGAAAAGTGCGCCTTGCGGATTTGAAGGTAGCAGAATTGAAACAGGAATTGGAGGAAAGGGAACTGGAAACAACGGGTAAAAAGCAAGTACTCCGGGAAATACTTGCAGAAGGACTTATACAAGGAGGTGAGGACCCCGAAACATTTTTATTCGAAGTTCCCGGAGGTGATTTGAGTCCGATAATAGAAAAACTTGAAGAAAATTCTATAAATCTGGAAGAGAAGCTTCAAGAAAATTCAAGAAGCCTGGAAGATAAGCTGCTAGAAAACACAGAAGACCTAAAAAAAAAACTCTGTGGTGTGGCGAATTGTCTAGAAAAAAGAATAGGAACCGTCGAGGCAGAGATGGACGAGATGAAGGAAACGATCAGTAAGCTGGAAAAACGAATTGATAGTGCGCCCTCCATAGAGATGGTTAACAAAAATGCAATGCTGGACTTGAGTTTGAACTTGGATAAAGTTCAAGAGGGTATACAAGATGTCAAGGTCATTTCTGAAATAGGGAGGCTTTCCATGAAGCCGCCTCAATGCGACGGAAAAACTCCATGGGAAAATTACCGCCGACAGTTTGAAGCAGCGGCCAAGGCAAATGGATGGTATGCAGGAGAAAGAGCTGTAGCACTAACACTTGCATTACGTGGAGAAGCGACGAATATTCTACAAACTCTTACCGCCCAAGAATAGGAGGACTATGATCAGCTGATTAAACATCTAGAATTACGATATGGCCAGGCCCATTTGGAACACGTATACCACTCCCAACTGAAAAATCGCTGCCAGAAATCGGGCGAATCCTTACAAGAATTCGAAGCTGACATTGCACGCTTGGTTCGTCTCGCATATCCAGCCACACCGGAAAATGTACTGGAGCGATTAGCGGTTCAGGCATTCTTGGATGGACTCCGTGACCAAGAAACCAGACAAGCGTTGATATTAGCCCGTCCAACACATCTCGTTGACGCACTGGCACGCGCTTTGGAATTCGAAGCGGCAAAACAATGCTGCAAAAGCCAAAATGAAGTTCAAACGATTGAGGAAGACTCACAGGAGCCTGCTAACTTAGAAGCTGCCATAAGAAAAGTGATGAAGGAAGTGTTGCCTGAGAAAAACAGATAAGGGAATTGGCAAAATTGGACATGTGCGTAGCAAATGTCCAACATTCATCGACTTCGATGCAGGAAAACTAAAGAAGGTCGACGAGAAGGGGCAATGGTCGGCATGTGTCTGGCAAGCCCCGGTTAACAACGCATATGTCGCTATCCTTCAACGACAGAACAAAGGTGTCTTCGTAGACGGTCCCATCAATAACGAGCCTTGCACCATGCTGCTAGATACAGGTGCGACTAGGACAATTCTCGGGCCTTCCTTTGCCAGAACACCGGAACGGATTGAACCGACAACTTGGAAGCTACGCACAGCAACAGGGGAGCTAGCTACTGTATATGGCGAGCTACCGATTGAAATAAGTTTGGGCAGCACTAAAATGAAACATTAGGCACTTGTAGCGGACATCGAAGACGATGCAATGATCGGAATGGACATCATGAATTCCAGAGGGTTTGAATTAGATTTCAAAGACGGCGTCCTACGTGTCAACGGAGAAGAGCTGGTGCTTCATGGGAGAAGTGAAGAGCTGATCCGTGTGTTGTTGGCTGAAGATGTAAGCGTACCTGAGAGGGCTGAAACCATTCTGGAGGCTCGCCTGGACGGGAATGCGAGCAGTGGAGACGTGGTGATGTTCGAGCCCAAACTTCATGATGAGAAAATTGGACGAGGGATTGCACTAGGGAAGACCTTGTTGCGTGCTGACAAATTTGTGCCGGTAAGGGTCATGAATGTCAATTATTTTCCAGTGACCTTGAAGAAAGGAACAATATTGGGGCACTGCTCGTCAGTTTCCTCAGTGATCCGGAGTGTACGAGGTACGATTAGCCAACCCAACAACTTGCCCACAGAACTAGAAAAATTAGTTGCCACCTCTTCCAAAGACATAAAACCAGCTCAACAGCCCAAACTAAGAGATTTAGTCAAAAAGTACCAAGGAAAAGGGGGTCGAACTAATGTGGTCCAGCACAAGATTGATACTGGGGGTGCCCGACCGATCCGGCAATCAGCAAGAAGACTTCCTCTTGCCAAGAAGGAAGAGGCTGACAAAATAGTCAGCGATATGGGAAAAGAAGGAGTTATCGAACCATCTGACAGTCCCTGGTCCTCTCCTGTCGTACTGGTGAAGAAAAAGGATGGATCGACACGCTTTTGTGTAGACTATCGCCAACTTAATAATGCCACGAAGAAGGACAGTTACCCTCTCCCGAGAATAGATGACACCCTAGACACGTTGGCTGGTTCCACGATTTTCTCGACCCTTGATCTGAAGAGTGGATACTGGCAAGTAGAACTGGCTCAGGAAGATCGAGAAAAGACTGCTTTTACCATCGGCTCAGGATTGTGGCAGTTCACCGTTATGCCATTCGGGCTCTGTAATGCTCCCGCCACATTCGAAAGATTGATGGAGACAGTGCTGAAGGGACTCTCGTGGAACACGTGTCTAGTGTATCTCGACGACATAATTGTGGTAGGCAGATCGTTCGAGGACCACGTGAAAAACTTGGAGGAAGTATTCCTGCGACTGAGGAACTCCGGATTGAAGCTGAGCCCTAAGAAATGCCATCTGTTCCAAAAAGAAGGACGATACCTCGGCCACATTGTCTCTGGGGAAGGAGTAGCAGTGGATGACCAGGAGATCAAAGCTGTTAAGGATTGGCCCATCCCAAAAGACATTCACCAACTTCGAAGTTTCCTTGGTTTATGCACATACTATCGCCGATATGTGCTGGGGTTCGCCAACATCGCTAAACCACTGACCAGGCTCACGGAAGGTCAAACAAAGTTCCAGTGGTCCGAAGAATGTCAAGACTCATTCAGGAAGCTGAAAGGAGCTTTGATCAACGCACCTATACTGAGCTATCCCCTACCCAAAGGGAAATTCATTTTGGATACGGACGCCAGCAACGTGGGACTTGGAGCTGTCCTATCTCAGATCCAGGAGGGACAGGAGAAGGTCATTGGTTATTTCAGCAAGACGCTCAGCAAACCAGAGCGCAATTACTGTGTCACCAGGCGAGAGCTGTTAGCTGTTGTAAAGGGAGTGGAGCACTTCTACAAGTACGTGTATGGAAGAAGATTCCTGTTGAGAACTGACCATGCAGCTCTCAAATGGCTCTTACAGTTCAAAAATCCTGAGGGTCAAGTAACACGTTGGATCGAGAGACTCCAAGAATTCGATTTCGAGATCGAACATCGAGCCGGAACTAGCCATAAGAATGCAGATGCCTTGTCGCGAAGACCATGTCCAGATGATTGCTCACATTGCCGACGAGCAGAAGAGAAAGAAGCAACACTTTGTAGAACCGCGGCAATGGATGACAACTGGAATGACAGCAAGATCCAGAAAGACCAAGAGAAAGACCCCGACCTTGGCTTAGTCGTCAGCTGGAAGAAGGGCAATCGAAGACCGTCATGGCAGGAAGTCGCAGGTTACTCGCCGGCTGTTAAGTCCTATAGGGCACAATGGAACTCTCTTATTCTGGACAATGGGATCCTGAAACGTGTGTTGGAGGCCGATACTGGTGGGGAAGACAGACGCCAAATAATTGTTCCCAGGAACAGAAGAGAGGAAGTGCTGCGGGAAATCCATGATGGAGTCGCTGAAGGACATCTGGGAGTGACGAAGACCCTGCAGAAAGTGAGGCAACGGTTTTACTGGACCAATTGTCAAGCTGACGTCCAGGACTGGTGCAGAAAGTGCGCTGTATGCGCTGCTAGCAATGGACCTCGAATCGTTCGAGAGAATCGCCTTTGACATCGCCGGCCCGTTTCCCGTATCCGACCACGGGAATAAATACATCCTTGTGGCAATAGACTACTTCAGTAAGTGGGCGGGAAGCCTATGCCCTACCCAACCAGGAAGCCATCACCGTCGCCGACGTCTTGGTGAAAGAGTGGATATGTCGATTTGGTATTCCAATGGAGCTGCACTCGGATCAAGGCAGAAATTTCGAATCCAACCTGTTCCAAGAAATATGTTTACTGCTGAACATCCGCAAGACAAGAACCACGGCCCTACATCCGCAGTCCGATGGAATGGTGGAACGGATGAACAGAACGATCAACCGCCACTTGTCCAAGGTTGTCTCTGGCCATCAAAGAGACTGGGACCAGTATCTTCATTTGTTCCTGATGGCCTATCGATCCGCAATACACGAGTCAACAGGTCAAACTTCTGCTAGTATTATAATGGGCCGAGAACTGCGACTGACTTGTGACCTGAAGTTTGGGATACCGCCAGGACAAGACACTGCGGGAGAGGACTACGTCAGCAAACTTCGGCAGAGAATGGACGACATCCACGAACGAGTCTGATTGAACATCCAGAGTGCCAGCGATGAAATGAAGAAGACCTATGACATCAAGGCCGACGCTGGAGGGTTTAAGGTTGATGACCTGGTTTGGCTGTACAACCCCAAACGTCGTCGTGGACTATCACCAAAGTTGCGGAACTCGTGGGAAGGCCCGTATAAAATCGTGAAAAGGATAAACGACCTTGTGTACCGAATCCATAAGCCACCCCGAGGGAAACCAAGGGTCGTCCATTTCAACAGGTTGGCCCCTTACGCTGGAAACCATGACCAAGTTCGCACCCTCAAGCCACCGGAGGATGATATGACGTTCGAGAAGTTCATGTCCTTGTATTTAAACGGGCAGAAAGTTCTACATGGGGTTACTAGATAGGAGTCACGAGACCTTTTCGAGGTGCCTGCTGACAACGCACTAGCGCACTGTGTGGCAGAAGATCTTCGAATGTCCAGGGGCATTGCCGTAGTGTTTTCCAAGAAATTTGGTCAACTCCAAACACTGCGGGAGTAGAATCCAGAAGTTGGTGGGGTGCTACAGTTGAAGAAAGGCCAGAGAAACATCTACCACCTAGTTACCAAGAGGCATTCCCAAGATAAACCGTCCTATGAAGATGTCTGGAAGAGTTTCATCAAACTAAGAGATACCAGAATCTGGTGGATCTAGCAATTCCAAAATTGTCCTGTGGTATTGATGGGTTGGACTGGAGAGTCATAAGAAGTATGCTGGAGGCGATATTCAGATCCAGCGGCGTCAAGATTTTGGTTTGCTCTAACCCTCTTCCACGACCGGTCATGAAGACCGTGGAGTGTTACTTCCATCGAACTTCACGGTGCAAATATGGGGAGTCATGCAGCTATCGTCACACTCCAAGGATGACATTTCGGGACGAAATGTCTTTAAGAAGGGGGCAATGTAACGAACCTAGGCCGGACCTGTCGCCTCACGCGTTGCCATCGACAACGATGATGTCATCCCCGGAGATATTCGAGAACAATCCAGTCGCGCTGCCGCGGATAACAACGGTCAATATTGGAAACAACTGGAACATGCTGTTCGCCAACCGCCAGAATTGGAAACATCGAGAATTCTGTAACGGAGATAAATAGGCAGCCCTCAAGAGGGAGTCTCAGAGTCGGAACGAGTCCATACGATCGAGCGATACAGTTGCGTAGTTAGTAATATAAATTAGTTGTAAAATTAAGAGTGAAATAAATTAGTAAAACCAAGTTAAGTTTATTTACGTTACACTATTGTTATTTGAGTAGTTTTTCTGGAACCCATTTTACAGTGTACTCAATGATATCACGCTATGAAATTGTTTAAAAGTTAATTAGTTTGGTAATTATAAATTTCTAAATATAACAAAATATGAGAAACACACACAGTTTGTGGTATATGGTTGTTTTTGTTATTTTTTGTACTACTCAAAAAAAATTAACGCCAATCAAAGTTTGTTTATAACTAATTGTTAACTAAATAAAGAATTATTAATAAAAAAATAATATTTTTTCCTATTAGGTGGAGAATAACCAATTCCGCATTTTGGAAGAAAAAAAATTCTGAATATATTATTTAAATAATGAGAAAATGAAAAGAAACAATTTTAAAAAGAATATAATAAACGTTGTGAAATGCCTTTGTCAGATATAAAACTGATAACAATGTGGAATATAAAAAAAAATACAATGTTTATTCGATATCTCATATTTTGTTACCTTTAGAAATTTATAATTACCAAAATAATAAATTTTTCATCAATTTCTGCATGATATCATTGAGTACACTTGTAAAATGTGCTCCAGAAAGCAAAAAAAAATATGGAGTCATTCTAAACAATTATTCGGTTTTATAAATACGGTGATTCCCACAAAACTAGTTAATTAACAATAGCCTCCGATTATCAAAATAACGAAATTATATTCTTTCAGGTGTTCAGCTGATACTTTGATTTTTTGGAATTTTTAAATTTATATTTGATAGTATAAAAAATATTGTATTTGAATTGCTCTCTCGAGAGGTGCTGTACTCCTGCCGTAACGTCCGCGCGTAGCCCTATTTTCAACGTTGAATCAAAATTATAAATAATTGATATAGATCTCCGGGACAAAATTTTTCATAGTAAATAGTCTCGTCTTCAAGAATCTGTTTTTTTATTTCATCTATCATCAAGAGGTCTTGAGTTACTACCAAAAAACTAAGGCTATTTTAATTTTTTGTTTTGTGTTAAAAAACTAGCACATTTTCGTCAGAATGACATCCCGAATCGAATGAGTCATCGCTCATATATTCAGAAGGCTTGGAACCATTTTTCGCAGGAAACTCACTTCTCTACTAGACTATGATGATATGAGTAACCACTATGAAGGTTTTTTGATACTTCATCCCCAAAGGGGTGAAAATGAAAATACCGTTAGTTTTGAAGTTAAAGTCATGGAAATCTCTCCAAATCTGAATAATTCATTTATTGATACTCAGAATCAACCTTCAATGGTATAGTCTGGATCGCACTATTTAATGAGGAAGTGTATGATATGAGCATTGCAGTTTGACTATGAGTTCAAATATTAGGTATGTATTGACAGCGAAAATACATTTTTGTTCGAGAGGCGCCATTCGCAGTGGATCGCTACAATCACTCAAAAGCAGTTAAGTCACTTTTTTCTCGAAATGCAACACATAAATATAACTGTTCACTAGTGGCGGCTATTTACCAACTAATTGCTATCGACGGCGCGCGTTTTTATGATGTTATTGCGAGCAAGAGTTGAAAGTATAAATTTCAACAATTTTCTTTACAATTTTTATTATTTACAAATATAATATAACATTCAAATTTTTTTTTTAATTTCATTGACATTAATATTCATTATACAATCTGAACAACTAGAAATATTCCTTCTGCACTTCCTATGTTTTTTTTGTCATTTAGTATTCTTGTAGGAGGGATGGAATGAACAGTAGTGGCCGCCTCCAAAAGAAGGACTTAGGCAATATTTTACTAATTATCCAGCGAATCCCCAATTGAATTTAGTATTTAAAATTTCCATCGCCTGTGTCTTTTGATAGTACTTAAGCTTGCACTTTCTTTTACCAGTAAAGTGACCAAAGACCGGCGAAAACAGTGACCAGTATAGAGCTTTGGATCTGTCAGTTTCAAGAACTCTCCTGGTATTTTACTGATGTATAGATACCAACTGGATTTTTGGTAAATTTCGATAAAAAATAAAATAAGAGTGGTCAACTGTAGTAAAATATCGTAGAACGTTAGAATTTGAATCAGGAATTTTTACTATTAATGAAGACTAATAAGCCCAAAATATACCCAATATAGTTTACTGCTTTCATCATGGAATTCTTATTGTCTAGTATAATTTTTAGGAACTCTTCTAAGCCACTATTCCTTGAATATTTTCAGAATGATCGAAGGTAGATTATATATTCTCGTTATGCGATACTACTGAAATAAATTTCATTTCAGAGTATGAAGCAAAATTCAAACCCTCAACTACCGGATAAACTTTTCAACAGGCCGCGTGATTTGTTATCATGCTGTGGAATTGAATATTGACTGAAAAATTGGCAACAGTGTCAGGAGGCCCAGTAAATACACAATAGCTTCAAAAGGAGGCCAGGTTACATAAACTCCCAAAAAACGTATGTAACATATACAGAGGAGGCTAACTAGCCTGAGATAGTGGCGGAGGCTGAGTGGGCTATTAACTGTTTGCTTTGTATAAACACGTGGATGCTTGGTGGGCCAAGTATGAAACGGAAGCTGAGTTGGTCTATATAGATATATATATATATATATATATATATATTCTTCAGTTTCCCGGAATAAAACTCCGATTCAGTCAATTCATATAATTTCTCTCAACCACGTTTCGACCTGGTATTTGTCATCATCAGGTTAAAACACTAAAATTAAAAATATGGAGTTTGAGACATATTTAACTTCTGCGTTCGCATTCTATGAACGTTATTGTAGGTGTGTGGCTGCGTCAAGTTATCGGAATGGGTTTTTGTATCTTTCATGTTTTTTCCCCTTCATAAGTACACCAATTATTTATTTGAGTTCTAGTATATGGCCGAAATGTATTTTTTGGTAGCAAAATCAGTTTTTATTAACACCAAAGTTAAAAAAGGGTTTTTTAAAATCTGGGAAGTTTTTTTATATCATTTCTATTGTTAATCTTTGGGGTCTTTTTTAATGGTATCATTTCAAGGAATTTCTTAGTCTTGTATTCCCTTTTTTTGGGCAAAATTTCAACATTGTGAGTGTCAAACTTATGTTGATTCTCTTTTTTTGGGTAAGGCTGTTATGTCGGGTTTTTAGTTTTGTGGGGTTGCTGTTTCTCAAAAAATTTCTTTTTTGACCTATATAGGTACTTTGGAAAATCTTAAAATTCTATATACTGTATGAGTTTGTTCTTATTTGGGGTATCTGAATTTTTAATAATGGTTTTGTTCATTTTTTAGTCCGGAAAAAAGTTATTTTGTTTTTCCATTGTTTTTTTAATTTTATTCGTTAAATTTTTTATTTTTGAAGGTATATTTGTTGTTTTTTTTTCTTTTATCATTTCTATTGCAGATCGCATG
>JAFIRS010008189.1:0-18981 GCA_018342105.1 Gonioctena quinquepunctata
AAATCCAATCAGAAAATTTTCCCCAAGCAGAATGTTTTCTAAAAAGAATTTTCGAAAAAAAAACCCTAATATGAAATTTTTTCAGTACTCTTGATTTCCTTTGTTTTCCCAAAAAGTTCAATTTTTTTCCTTCCCCAAACACTTCCATGGGATGGTAATTCAGGTATCTGCCTGAGCTGCATGGTTTTCTAAACCAATCAGTAGTTTTTTTTCTGTTTTCCCCTTGAGCTTGGTATCAAGAAATGGTACGGAATTATCGTTGTTCCCAGTTCAATTGTAACTGGATGTGAGGATCTAGCTTTAAAGGTTGGAACCCATCCACGCCATAATTCGGTGATCTAATATAATATCATAAACATATTTTTAGGTTAAGATTAAAAATAAAACTGGAATAACATTGTCTAACAATCATCCTAACGTACCCCTAAATGGGTGAAATTGGCCCCCCCATTGGGGTACCAAAGTTTGCTCAAAAATTTTTTTTTTTAAAGGAAAAAATATGTATTAAAAAAAGGTAAGTCAAAATTTCCCCGGCTTTTCAAAAATAACAATCTATTTACGATCCCAATGTTCTTTTTTTTGCTCTGATACAAGCTCCAAATAGACATTGCTAATAATAATTTTTAAAAAAAAAAATTGAACCGACAAATACGGAACAAAAAAGTAAAAATAAAATAAACCTTTTAGTCTAAAATTGGTCTAAACTAAGAAGAAACTAATTTTGAGTCGACCCCAAAACAAAATAAACGAAGATCATTAAATTAGAAAAAAAATTTTAAAAAGGTTTTTTCACAAAAGGGTTCAATATAAAATTAAACCCGGAAGGTAATCTCAGGTGAAAAACAACTCTCCGGAAAATCCACGCAGAACGTTGAATGATATTCACCTGAAAATCCATGCATCTTCCATAAAAAAATCAATGGAAATTAATGCAAATGTTTCTTTCTGAAAAAACTCGTTTGTTTAATTTAAGTCGTGTTCACCTAACTCCATACCGGTTTCAGGCTTTTTGGGCCCCATCAGTACGGAGTAGTAAACCCAAACCAAAGCCCAAGAACTCTGGCTGAAGTGAGACAAAACGAAAAAAACCCTCATCGATCTTGTAACACCTATAGGTACGCCGGAAAAAATAAACTTTAACTGGGGGGACCATGACGAAAAACACTCAAAATCTCCCCCCTCTAGGTTTCTAAATAAAAGTTCCTTCTGAAATTGTGGCCCCCCCGCATATGTGAGATAAGTGCCATGAAAATGGAATAAGAAAAATCAATTTAAACGGTTTCTTCAAAAAGGGTTCAATAAAAAAATTAACCGAGGGTGATCTGGTGAAAAAAAACTACTTTCCGGCAAATCCCGGAAGTTGAATGATATTCACCTGAAAACCCCTATTTCCCCTAAAATATCAATGGACATTGAATGCAAATGTTTCTTTCTGATAAGCTCGATTATGTTTAATTTAAGTCTTTTTAACAATCCGCATACCGGTTTCAGGCTTCTTGGCCCCCTTCGTACGGAGTAGTCAACCAGAAAAAAAAGGAATCTGGTTGAAGTGAGACAAAACGTAAACAAACCATCATCGATCTTGAACACCTATGGTACGCCGGAAAAAATAACTTTAACTGGGGGTACCAGTGACAAAAAACACTCAAATCTACCTCGATAGGTTTCTAAATAAAGATTCCTTCTCGGTGGGGTTTGGAACTCGTCCTTAGTGAGAGATAAATGCCATGTAAAATGGAATGAATAGAAAAATCGAATTTAAACGGCTTCACAAAAGGATTCAATAAAAAAAATTAACCAAAAAGGTAGATCTCGGTAAAAAAACAACTTTTTCCCCGGAAAACCCCCCAGAACGTTGAAGATATTCACCGAAAACCCCTGCATTTTCCCCTTCTGCTGGTATTTCCGGAAATATTTTTTACCGGTCACCTTTTCGGTTAATATAACGTTTAAAAACTTTATTTTAAAATTCCCCTTCATTATTCACATTTTTCCCCAAAAACTAGCGAACGGCCCCGTTGGCTTTTTAAAATAATAAAAACCCCGGGGGTTCTTTCGGGGAAAAAAAAGTTAGGGGAAAAATGTTTCAAAATCGATGATGGTTTTTTTACGTTTTTCCCAAAATTTTTCCCCTTTGGGGAAAAACGGGGTTTCAGGGTAAATGAAAAGACTTAAAAAATTTTGGCCCAAAAAAAATTAAATTTCGTTTTTTAAGGTATCATTTTTTCAGTAAAATTTATTCAACGTTCTGCTTTCCCGGAAAATTTTCCCCGGTTTCCGGGGTTTAAAAATTGATCCTTTATTGAAAAAACGTTTGGCCGTTTTTCCCCCTTTTTTTTGGGACCTCCTTTTAATTTTGGGGGGGCCCCCTGAAGGAAACTTTTTTTAAAACCCCATCAAAAGGGGGGAAATTTTTCCCCAGTGTTTTTTTTAAAACACCCCGGTTAATTTTTTTTTGGCGTCCCCCCAAATTTTCCCGTCGATGATGGTTTGTTTCGTTTTCCCTTTTCCCCGGGGGTTTTTGGAATTTTTTGGGGGGTTGTTTTTTTCCTACTGTGGGGGCCCCAAAAGGCCGGATGCGGGTTGAAAGGGGAACACGACAAATTAAAACCCAAAACGGTTTTTCGGGCTTTTTCATTCAATTTTGATATATTAGGAAAAAAATAAAGGGGTTTTCAGGTGAATATCATTAAAAATTCTCGTTTTTCCCGGAAAAAGGGTTTTTTTCACCTGAATCTCCCCCTCTGGTTCAATTTTTTTAAAACGCTTTTTAAAAAAAACCTTTTAAAACGATTTTCTATTTTTCCACTTCACATGGCCTTATCTCTCATCATTAAATTTTAAAAAAAATTTTCGGGAAAGTCCCGCGCCTCGTTTTCCTCTTTTTACGTCTTACCGGAAAACTTTTTTTGGTTTTTTTTTGGCGCCGACTCCAAATTGGGGTTCTCACCCCTTGGTTTTGGGGCTTAGTTATTGAAAAGGCTAAGAAGTTTTATTTTTTTTTTTTCTTTTCGGGGTTCCCTTTTTTTTCCCTTCAAAATTTTTTAAAAAAATTTTTATTTTTTTAAATTTTATGTGGCTATAAAAAAAAATCCCCAAACGGATCCCCTTTTTAAAGTTTGCCTGATAGAAAAGGGTTAAGGACCAAAATTCAAAAGGGGAACGATCGTTGGTGGGCCAAAATTCAGAGGGTAAACGATCGATTCCCCATTTCTGCTACCCCCTTGGGGGGGGATCTTCTCTTCAATTTCAGGGGACCGGGGAATACACCTATCCATTGAAAAAAAAAAAAACATCAATCGGACTCTCTTGGAAAAAAAGAATTTTTCCTACTTTAAGTCACTTCCAAAAATACTCACTTACCTAGCTTACTTCATCTATTGACTGTTAAATAATATGATTATCTACTTTGACTATTTATTGTTATATAATATAAATTATATATATATATATATATATATATATATATATATATATATATATAAATTTTTTTTGAAAGTTCTGGTATAGTTGATTACATCACTTTGTATATAATTCCATCCTCTCATAGAATATAATCATTTTGACAGATGTAGGAGGGTCTGTCAATGTCAAGCTACATATGATTGCCACTGTTCACAAGTGAAAAATCAATCATCCTCTATTTTTTCTACCCATAGGGGTGGATCATCTCATTTTAAATTGGGATATGATCAACTATGGGATATACCCTATCAGATAAAAAAAGAATCATCCAAATAATCCATATAAACTGTTGACTACGATGTCATTGACTAGGTTGACATATTGATCATTGTCCATTAAGACTGTTACATTGCCTTTGTCTGATTGTATGAGAATTGAATTGGGGTTACCTTTCAAGAATTTCTTGGATTCAAAGAAAAGAGTCCGTCGACTTGAGTTATGGATAGAATATTGGATGTGATTTGTTATAATATTAGTCGCTCTTGCTATAGTGATATTCATTTCTTGAGGTTCAGAGATAGTGGAAGTGATGTAGTCTACATTAGAAAGATATTTCTGATATATCTTTTTGGTATTAATGGTTCAATACTAAATTTAGGACCCGAGGCTGAAAATTGAAACACGTTCTGGGATGGGAGTGCACGAGATATATTTTATCCAGTTTGGTTTTTGTTTTCAATTTGGTTTTCAGTTGAATGTCTTTCAAGTTTTGAATATTGTAAAAAAATTACTCTTTGAAAAGTAAACCTTAACAGAGTTGTAAGAAGCATAATTTTCCGTACTTGAATATGTATTTCTATTGTACTTTTCTTGATGATGGAAATAAACATTTCCGAACGCTTGGATAAACCTTAAAGAGTTTACTTTTTTATTTCTGTTTACACAAATATTCCTAGTTTTGTACATAATAGTGAGCAAAGACTTTCCACACATATATATATATATATATATATATATATATATATATATATATATATATATAATATATATATATATATATATATATATATATATATAAATATATATATATATTTATAAATATATATATATATATATATATAAAATGAAAAAAGATTGTGGCATATCAGACGAATTATTAAATAAATTGAATTAATGGAAAAATAACATTACCCAGCAGGATTTGAACCCACGACCTCTGGATCTCTAGTCAAACGCTCTAACCAACTGACTATGAGGACATGTTAGGATAGGTTGACCATTGATAAGATCTTTTCGTACTTTCTAACACTAATATTAAATCATGGAAAAAGCGATTCAAAATATGCGGAAGCACCTATGCCCTCAATAGCTCAGTTGGTTAGAGCTTCTGACTGGGATCAGAGGTCATGGGATTGACTCGCGTTTTATTTTTCATTAATTTTATTAAATAACTTGTCTGACATGCCACAATCTTTCTATTCTTGTATTTTTCACAGACGCAATTTTCCACTTCGTATTATATATATATATATATATATATATATATTATTTGAATATATTTATATTTATACAGGGTGTCCCATATAAAACTCCGCGGGCAAATATCTGGGAAATGAAAGATGATATCCATTTTTCGTGAAAGCAGATGATCTTGATGTCAAAGGGTCCACTTATTTACGTAGAGATCCATCACATGGCCTCTCCATGATATGCAATGAAGTTGCTGTTTCTCATCAGTATTCAAGGGAAACTATGAGTGTGCTAGATGGCTGAATTCAAAATTTGATGCAAAATCGCAAAAAAACATTGAAAATCTGAGATGCCATTTAAAAAAATTGGCGTCGGTGTCGTGACGCCCTAACATATGACGCCTAGTGATGGATATCTACGTAAATGAGAGAACCCCTGACATCAAGATCATACGCTCTCACGAAAATATGCATGTCATCTTTCATTTTCCAGATAAACAAGGATGGATTATACTGAAATATTCATTATCTCAAATCTTTCGAGAACGTTCATGAAGAACATGTGTCAGATCCTGAGTGAATATTTTCCAGAACTCCAGAACTCTTCCCGAACAGATTGGAGAGCCGGAGTTATATGAAGTAATTCAAACCTCAGAATAAACTGTGATTCAATCAGCTTGTGTAGTAGAATAGTTCATGAATTGAAACAATCATCGAAGGAGCTGGATTAACAGTGCGGAAAAATATGTTTAGAAAAAAATTAATAATGTAATCACTGAAATTATTCGGAGAAAACGAGAATGGGTCCTTTGCAAATATGTGGAATATGTAGCCAACAACAAAGGAAACAATTAATTCTAAAGAATGCAGGGTATGCAAATGAGTTAAATAATCCCTAGATGGGAATTTCATGCAAATATTTGTGATGTGGTATTATGTAATCAGTATTAGGTTTCAAGGAAGTGTTGTATAGTGACTTTAACCGCAATTTATGTATTCATCTATGTGTCTGTATCTTCAGAAAAAAGGGTGTAAATTCATTTATTGTTAATCACAGTGACGTCTCTTGTCGTGACGAGACGAGAGATATCATTTCGTTTTTACCAAAATATTGTGTCCCCTGCTTCGTCCTGGACTCTTTTGGCTTATCAATAATAATAATAATACTCGTCTCTAGTCACTACTCATTCGTATCATCCTTATTCAATGGGAATTTGAATTAAAAAAAAAAAAGAAATGAAAAATAAATATATTCTCCAAATGAAGATGAATTACATACATCATACTCCTGGAAAATCAGGTTCAACAATCGTCAGTTTCATTCTCACTTTACAGAAAAATATACAATATTTTTTTCCTAAAAGGGAGAGCTGATAAATCAATGTATTTTATAACGAGTGGATAATAGAATTCAACCGCCAGATAGAACGAGCCATTCTGAAAATTGACACAGCAATGAGGGGTACGTGGGTATGTGCCATGAATTGGAATTAATTGTTTGCCGTATCATGGGAGTTATCGTATTCTGAGTTTGAATGAAGTTATGAAAGAAATTGGAAAAATTATTCTCCCGATTTGCTATAGACCTCCATTCCAGAAAAAATAAATCATACTAGGAATTAGTAATGGAGAAAAGTTTAATGTGGAACCCAATTCAAAAGGAAGTCAGCCTCTCCGTACCCCGATCTGTGAGGTCTTCTGTACATAACCCTCCATCTATTCAAGATCCGAGATTCGAAGACTCTTTGCGATGCGTATCAGTTTCCTGGCGTCTGAGAGCGTTAGTGAAACTCCCTCGAGGAACTTAAGCCTTTTACAAAACAGCGCTTGGCAGTCGCAAAGCAGGTGTTTCCCAGTTTCAGCACAAAGTTCTTGCAGTAACGGCACAGTTCACTGTCTGATCTATCCATATTTTTGAGGTGATACCTCAGAGGACAATGCCCGGTGAGCAGTTCCGTTACCAGTTTTAAGTCATTCTTGTTCAACTCGAGAAGCTGTTCAGCTTTCTTTGGCGATAGGCTCAAAAGCCTTTTTGCTTCTCTTTGCCCTGGAACCTCATTACAGTGGGTTTCAACAGATTGAGTGCCATGTGCTGCCAATGTGGATTCGCACATATTTGTGCTCCAACGGCTGTGCGAGACCACAATAAACTCGCAACTCATTTTATGCTATTCCGCTGTGTGGGATAACTCTGTACATTGGTATAAACTATATGGCACTGAAACACTGTTTATTGCGAAACAAAGTGTCTCTACAGCCCGTATGTATATTTTTCCCAGTGGATGTATTTCTCCAAATAAAAAGCATGAAAACAAAGATATATCCAGGAAAAAAGTCGCAAAAGGTGCATTCATCATCTCAAATTCAGATATATAATTCTAAACTTGTCACTTCATAAGTATCAGAAAAATACTGTAGGCAGGTGTTTCCCACATGCTTCACATTTCAGTCTGCGTAATTTTTCTGAGGGCTCCTGTCTGCCCATCTCCTTTTTTTGAGCAAAGCACTTCATACTGCGTCTTTTACCAGATCTACCTAGATCAGCATGTTGAAGTTTATTCGTTTGTGAGGGTTCCTCTACATCAGGAACCTATATCAGGCAGCAATTACTTTTTCTTTGAATGTGGTGGTGGACAGTACTCCGTTGGCAATATCTTGATGAGTATAGAAAGCATTGACCAAAGCAGTACCTGTAAGTAGTTCTAAGCTAGGTTTGTGTACCATTTCAAGTTTTTTCGTAGTGATGAATTGTAACTTCTCCTCTGATCGGGAATATAAACGCATTATGTTTATTATACTCGAGTAAATTTTCATTCCTCTTGATTTCACCTCTTCTCCCCTGTATGGTAATCATTTCATCCGTATATTTTGTGCTCAATGTCAAAACATCGCTCTTATTTTTCCATTTTCGTTAAACATTTTCACTTTCTTGTGTGTCTTTTTTCAGATTTCTCGTGAAAACGTATTTTGTATTGAGTTTTCTGTTAGATCGTAATGTGCCAATCGAATGTATCTTACGACATCCAATAAAAGCTTCTTCAGATGTAGAACAACCCTACTTGAAACACTACTTCCTTCTGTATGTTACTTGCCGCAGTAAACATTGGAATCGTATGTATAACCACCTTCGAGACATAATTTGGATATTTTTTGTGCTTCTTTTCAGCAACATATTGTTTGAATGTGAGGCACCCTTGGAAGGAGACAAGGACCTCCCCAACAAACATTATAGGTAAAATTTACGTCATTTCGACCTTCGAATAGGTCAGCGCCCTAATTGGCGAAGGTAATTATTACGTTATAATTACCTTAGATTTACCATTATGGGGAAAAAAATGGAAGTAATTCAGAAGTCGAAATTTGGGAAATTCAGACATTTTCCTTATAAGTTGAAGGCATAAATAGGTAAAATTGCCTCCAGACTAGTCGACTGATGGTAAAATGTAGTCATTTTACCTATTTCAGGTTATAAACACTGTAGTGAAACAAACAACAAACAATGGCAGGTTAGAAGAAGATGATAAAAGTTTACTGTATATTGTGTTTCTTAACCTTCATGCTTATTCATCAAAAGCGTTGAAGTTGACATGAACATGGCGTATGAAGAAAAAATTGTCAATAAACGTATAGCAGATAATTGCAATAAGTGATGGTTTCGCATTCACACCTAGCTGTGATTTCATTTGCGATACAAACTTTTCTGTGATAATGTTGATTTTTACTCGTCTAAAACAAGTGGGCCCATCAAATTATTAAATTTGTATGAAAAAAAAAACATTAATTTATGTCTACTTTGACAACTTTTTCCATCAAACACTTCAAAAACTGATTTTATAGATGAAGTATGTGTATACATATCATATTCACCTATTTTTTGACTACCAATCATTAAAATGTGGTCGATTCGAAAATTATGTATTATTTTTACAATGGCGGAAACGGTTCAAACCGAAAATATGGCGTAGATTCCATATGGGACCTATATGTCGAAATTCCTTGAAATTTTGACTATGAGAACACCTAGACTTTGTTCAAAGTCAGTAACCTTATTCCTGACTTTGAAGTCCATTCTCCTTAACTTGGGATTTCAGACCCTTTCACATTGTGGTCACGTGATGAAATACATATATGTTATTGGATGTTTTTCATGCATGTCTATACGTTTCGTTCTCTGGATGGATTGCGAATCGTGGATAATAAATTATATTTTACTTATTCTATGTTCTGTGCAGAAACATCAAATGCCAATACGGGTGAAAAAGTCAATATGTTTTGCTAATGTTAATGGTAAGGCCAAGTAACCTATAGTTACTCAGAGAAATGGATATTGACTAGAAAACCCTGTAATGAGTGTTTATTCTGAAATTAAATATCAAATCCATCAGTAATGTTGATAATAGTACGCGATATTTATATTTCAGTGCACATTTTCCCCAGAATAGAAACCATGATTAATGTTATTGTCTAATGAGGGAATCTCTTTCCGAAGAGAAATAGCCAATCATAACATTTTAAATATAAAATGGTGTGTTGTGATTGGCTGAAAAATTTTGATTTGACATTTCTGCGTTTCGCATTCGGTGCCGGAAATATACAATTTATCAGACAACTGTAAATACCATTAAAAAATCGACCAATTGAGATTTGCTTGATTTTGACTTTTCCGAAACCACAATGATTGGTTTTGAAATTTTCGAAAGCCATGGAAAGTCATCATTTCAACACATCAATCTCTTATTTTTGTTAAAATGAATTTTCTATTTGATTTGATTTTTGCGTATTCAATACCATTTTTCATCCATTTACTTCAAAAGGATGAACTTCATTGAATTCCATTTTGTCGCTGCATCATTGAAAACGTCGCGGCTGTAGTTTACCGCTGGCGACAGACGAAGCTTTCTGAACGCAGCACATTCATTGTTCAGTATCTCTTACCGACATGACCTGAGACCCAACCAAAGTTTAAGGTTAACGCTTTCATGTTTTCATTTCAATAATGGATGAGTGTTTTAAAATAGTTGCCGTCATAAAAAGCAACCCATAGTTGAATATTCCTATGTACCACATAATTGGGAACAAAAGGAGAGTGTTCTACCAACTGCTTGTATGGAGACTTTATGCGACAAGGCCCAATGTCTGAGCTCCTCTAACAATGAGAGGTTATCTTCCAAGCTTTGTGCCTTATTCCCATTGAACTCATCGTCTTGTGATCCATATTTTCCCGGTATCATCATCAGTAAAAGCAATTTCTCACTCTACATTAATTTCTGTAGTTGATGATGACTGAGTGGAAAAATGATGGCTCTGATCTCTGGATATCGGAAAGTATAGGATGGTTTCGGATTATATTTTCATTTGTTCTCATTCTAGCAGCTAATCGATAATAGTTGGTGGTATACCTGTATGGTTTACTAACTCTATTCGAATTTTTTGCTCGGCATTTTATAGGTTTCTAAAATTTAGGGCACAATAAAAAAAATTAAAGGAAGTAAATTGTATCATGTCATCCTCATCTGAATCGACTTGGTCTTTAATATCTGATTATAGACTAAGTTACTTTGAGGATTTTATTTTAGGTAACTTTGACTTCGTTGTAGACATTTAGTCTGATTAGACAAATATTGTGGTAATCTCGCCCTCATTGTAGAGCAGTAGGTATAAACTAGGTCAAGAAATGTCCAGGCAACTCCTTTAACTTAATTGGTGCCAAAATAGGTAATAAAGAGTATATAGTAGACCTGTTTACTGACTTGTAAATTCCCTGACTATATGAACACACATGAGGTAATAATTAGGTAAATATTCACCAGAAGGTTTTTCCTGAGAGTTCCAAGTATTTTGAACACATTTTGCTGGTTACCTTTAGGTAAAATTCAACCTAGTTAATAACTCTATTAACCCATGAGGCTGTGAAGGTATATTTGAAGTCCATAACAAGTAATTTCATACTACGCACTACGCCTATTAAGTTTTTGGTTTTTGAAGGAGATTTGGTGGTCTCAATTATGGTTTTTATAACTCCAATTATAACTTTGGAGTTAGTTAGTACTTGAAGGTAAAATATTTGGTCAGAAATGGGTAAATTCGGACTTCTTGAAGCCGTTTTACCCCATTGCTTGGTATAATTTTCCTATAATGTTAGTTGGGTCATCAATACATATGCACTCTCCTACAGTATGTACTTTTTGAAATGATTCTCTGAGTGGAGCTAATTTCTGGAGACGATCTCCAGTAACTACAGAGTTGAAGCATTTTCAGCAGTAACTGAAAGTGATTCAGAAACATTATATCTTTTATGTGATTCTTATATAACGCCTTTTTGGACCAGTATAGCTGAAGTGCTGGAGACCGACATAGTCACATCCACAGAATGATACCCAGAAACTTCTTCTTTTCAGGTGATGTTGTATGGCCAAGAAGTTATACGGGCATGTGATAGTTGATGTTTTCCAATACAATGCTGTGGTGATGTGTTGGTTTTACGTGGCTTCTAGAACAAAATAGACGAACTGGTGGCCGCGTGAGACCAGTATGTCACCATGAAAACAAAAACACTTTTAGTCAGGTAAAAAAGATATATTTCACACCCTATGAATTAACGAGTGTTCAGACATTATTTTGAAGTTGTTCCAGCAAAAAAATTTATCGGCCTGTGAGACACAACATAGTGTGGCACTCAACCAGCTTTCCATCGCCGAAACTCTTAAAGACCACGAAGGGGTTCCAGGCCAGAAAATTGAGTATTTGCGCTTACCTTGGCGGATAAGATCTTTGCTGCCCTGGAGCCTCTTTCAGGGCATTGTTGGGAGCAAATTTCTGTAGCATGGGTTTCTGCTTGGAAAATTGTTAGAGCTTTGCCTAGGGATTTTGAGAGCCGGAAACTAGGACCCATTTCCCCCACTCCAGCCTTTTCGTCCATTCGGGAACCATCAGTATACTGATGCATTCTTTTCTAGCTGAGGCCAGTTCGTTGTGAATATATGGTGGTTGTTGAAACCACTTCATAATTCACTTCAAAGTCGTACCTAGCTGGCACAATATCTGATGGATTCTAGAGGAATATTTTCCAGAATCTTTAGATGTCCAATCAGATTTCCAGCCCTGAAGTTTGATGCCTGGTGCAATTTGAACGCACTTTTTGCCGCTTCTTTCATTACACACAACTGCAGTGTCGGAAGATTCAGCAATACCTCTAGTGCTGCAGTGGGGCACGTGAATATTGCCCCTGCGATTCCCAGACTCTCGATAATATAAGAACTACCTGAATTCATTCAGAAAATACAGTTGAGAGTGGCTCTAGGAGAACGAAACATCGTATTCAAAATCAAAGCCCATTTCGGTTTTCCCCATATATTTTGGAAATGATTCGTGATATGTAGGAACATCATTTCATAGTTCACTGAAATAGCTAACTTTTGTCTAATTCAACCAACTTCGTCCACCCCGTAAAAACCAATGAGTGACTGCACTGACTGCTTTTTACATAAATTGCCATATGTTATTTTCATTATTATTTGAGCGTTTGAAGTGGCGAGTGTGTGTTTGTTTGTATCTGTACATAATGGAGAAGCATGGCATACTGGAGACCATTCGAAGAATGTGAAAGCAAAAATCTCCGCATATGGTTATGTTCTTTCTTCAAATAATCTTGAAAGGAGCCATTACCCAGATAATTTGAATGAGCGAATAAAGAGCGTATGTCAGGTCACAGAGAACACTGTTGTAGTCAGTCAAAATGGGATAAGATATTTCACAAAAAGTTACTTTTGTTCACTGGCAGATATGAGAAAAAGGTAATTGATCGTCATTTCATATATGTAAATGATGGTTCACAAAAGATTTTCCTGGGAAAATAATAAGATCAGAAGATATCATTAATAATGAGAGTTAGAGTAGCGCGGAAGTATTTTTTTTTTCATGCAAATGGTTCGTTTTAACTTTCACGCTCATAAGTAATGGAATATTGTATTTTCAAATGCTAATATTTCTCGTATGGATATCATTTCTGTTATTTTATTAGTTATATCAGGGACCAATTCACAGATATCCAATTCAACTGAGCTGAATGAAGTATATTTCAATTCTCAAGTTTTTCATTCAGACTGAATGAGACAGAATGTTAAGAGAAAATGAAATCTGGAACTTATTCAGTATAAAAGTTACAGGTCTCAAAGATTCAATAGGTTTTTCAGAAATTGAGAACCTGAAAGTGTAGAATTAGTTATAGTGCCAAGTATCCAGAGTTCTTCCAGTCTAGCGATGGTCCATAAAACTGCTGAACTCTCTGTTGTTAAAAAGCTCAAAAATTACGTTGTTGAATTGGAAATTATTGGGAGAAAAAGGGGGGATAAGATGAAGTTACAGTTTTAGAAGCTAGTCTACAAGTTTTTTCAGTAAACATTTAGAATATAAAAGTATAAAATAAGTGAAAGTTTTTTTTTTTATGTTCTGGTTCCCAGGGATATCCTGTAACGTTCAGAGAACATCGTGGGAACCAAGGGAAAGAAGGTAGGAGTTGGTGTTCTTCTTAAATTTCTGGAGGTTGTATGCCTCGGGGAACACCTCCCTAGGCAATGAGTTCCAAAGCCTCGCTGTTCGTTGGATGAACGAGTCTTTGGAAAGTGATGTTCTGCAGGTCTCCAAAGTGACCACGAAGGGGTGTGATGACTGAACTTGACGGGTTAGTCTCGAAGAGACTGCCAAAGCAGGAACGATTGTTGATATTTCAGAAGAGCATCGCCCATGAAAATATCTATAATATAGAGACAAATCGCCAACTTTTCTAAGGTGTTCCAGACAAGTGAGCGAGTTTGTAAGCGAGGCATCACCGACGAGACGAATTGCCCTTTTTTGGACAGAATCCAATAGCCTCAGGATATGTTTAGGTGCCGCGCTCCAAATATGGGAACAGTATTCCAGGAGAGGTCGGATCTGTGCCTTATAGATCATAAGCAGCTGAGTGGGGGTGAAATAGCTCTTGGCACGAAACAAAAATCAAGTTTTGGGATGCACTTTTGGCAATGGACCTCACGTGATTTCCCCAGGAAAGGTTATTGCTGATAGTAATACCAAGCATCGATATGGATGACTTCAGTGGTATGGTTACTCCTGACAAAGTTATGTTAGGCACAGTGAGATCGGCTTTTCTAGAGAAAAGACATGCTTGTGTTTTGTTTGCATTGAATTCTACCAAATTATTAGATCCCCACTCGAGAATTGTTGCTAAGTCCATATTTATATTATTAACATTTCTTCCTCGTTCATTTCTGGTTTCACGGGCTGATATAGGGGCCCTGGAAGAGAAAGCGGTATGGAGGGTACTATCATCGGCAAAGCTGTGTACTGGACATGAAGTTGCTTTCAACAGGTCGTTGATGTGAAGTAGAAATAGTGTTGGTGCGAGAATAGATCCTTGCGGAACACCAGCATTTATGAGTAGAGTGTCAGATGAAACTCCATCGACCACTACATGGAGAGACCTGTTTGAGAGAAAACTAGCAAGCAGAGGGGGCAAGCCATAAGACGGAAGCTTGGCGAGGAGTCCCTGGTGCCAAACTCGATCGAACGCCTTGGAGATATCTAATGCCACAGCTAAAGTTTCTCCATACTTTTCAATAGATAGCTGCCATATATGTGAGACGTAAGCGAGCAGGTCACCAGTTGATCTCTGATGGCGGAAGCCATATTGCCTATCGTTGACAATTCCTGAGTCTTCCAGATATTTCATGAGCTCGATGTTGATGGCTTTTTCCATGACCTTTGAAATAATAGATAGCAGTGCGATAGGTCTGTAGTTGCTAGGTAGGGCCTTTTGCCTTTTAGGGACTGGCTGTACTCTTGCAATTTTCCAATTGGACGGAAATACCCCAAATTGTAAGAGTGGTTGAACAACTTGCAAAGAACAGGTGTTAGTTCAGGGGCACATTTCTTGAGAACAATCGGCGGGATTCCGTCAGATCCACAGGCTTTGTTGGTGTTGAGACCCAGCAAAATCTTTCTGATAGTACGTTGGCGAAAGGTGATCTCGGGCATGTGACTGTCAGTAGGTGTAATGTTCGGGGGTTGTTTTCCCGATGAATCCAGAGTGGAATTTCCAGCAAATAGGTGCGCAAAGATATTGGCTTTTTCCTGGGCAGTCGTTGCTAGTGTTCCATCTTCTTTGGTTAGAGGAGGAAATGAGCTGGAAGTGAAGTTTCTTCCCACAGCTTTGGCGAAAGACCAAAATGAACGGGATCCGTTAGGACATTCAGCAAGTTTTGATCTTATTTTGGCATTGTGGGCATCTTTTGAGCATTCTATTGTCTCTTTGCATATGCCTCTAGCCTCGACATGTGCTGCTCTGGTCTCAGGGCCCAGATTTTTCAGCCATCGATGGTATGCTGCCTGTTTGGAAGCCACAGCTCTAGAGCAGTTTCTGTTAAACCAGGTCTTATCGGATGATGTTCTTCTTTCGGTATTCGGTATGTAGGTTTGCATCCCCAACATGATGATTTCAGAAATTGTCTCAGCACATCGTGTTGGATCTACTGAAGAGAAACAAACTCTCTTTCATGGAAACGCTGAGAAAAACATATGGAGACCTTCCCAGTCAGCCGAATTGTAATGCCACATGAGACGGGGTGGTATTGTGCAGCTCGATGGTAAATGGAAAGAGCACGTTGTGGAGATGAGGGTGTGATCAGAGTTTCCAAGTGGGGCACAAACTTCTATTCTATACGGGTCAGGATTGGTGGTGAGAAAAAGATCTAGTGTATTGGCAGACTGGTTGTTGACATCAGGGTTGCGGGTTGGTAGCTCGACCAGTTGTTCTTGACCATGAGTGATGGCGAAGGCCTCGGCTTGACGACCCGCATCATCTGTTTTGTTAGAGAATTTGAGCCAGGCAGCGTTATGTACATTAAAGTCTCCCATGATTATGGTTTCAGCTGTTGGATGGTTCTCCTGAATGTAGTCCAGTTTGAGTGATAAAAACTCAAAGAGGTCGTTATATGAAGGTTCATTAGGTGATAGGTGAAGGCAGCAGAGGAACTTAGTCAGGTTGGTATCAGATAGCTTGAACCACATCACATCAAAGTCTTTCGGTTCCAAACTCTCTTCACGCTGGCATGAAAGGTTAGCCTTAGCGTAAAGGCAGACTCCACCTTTGAACCTGAATCGAGAATGGAGTTCGTAACCAGGACAAAGCATATGGACCTTGTTGGTGGACGAGTTTACTTGTGTTTCTGTTAGAGCCAGAATATCCGGTTTTTTCGTCTGTAGGTGATGGTGGACGTCATTGATGTTCTTGTTGAGTCCGCGGATGTTGCAAAAATTAATCTTTAATGTTGAGTCCCCTCGAGTACCTCTCGCCCGGAAATCCGAATGGAGAGGTATTTTGCTTCCGGAGTGTTTTACTCTAGGAGACTTCATCATTATTACTATCAGGATGCACCTGAAAATAAAGGAGGAATTGGGGAAAAGGAAAGAGGGAGACCGGAAAGTATCGACCGAACACTGAAACATGGAATGATCCATTTCACAGCACACAAAGTCGATATGGTGGTATTTCACCGGGCGATGAGACCATCTTCCACCTAAAGACCATCTTCCACCAAGATTGCTTCTAGTTTTGCGATGATTCAGAGATTTCAATTATCTGGCAAAATAGTCTGCCCGCATTCCCGAATTTGCGCAAGTTGTTTACATTTTTTGGAGTTTAATTTGATACAGCAATCGCTTGGCGATCGAAAAGTAAATTCAAATTTCATCACCTATATTTTTCCTGGGTAATTAATTGATTTGAAAGGCCAGTGGCACATTGAATTATCATTTGGCACAGGACAAAGGATATAATTAGTCGAGATGGAATAATGTTGAGAAACAGACGTGTGGAGATTTGCTATTTTCACTATACGTGAATGATTTTTCCTACTACATGAGATAAAAAACACTAATAATTATGGAGATGACACTATGGTAATAGTTCCAGGACAAGCACAGAAAGAGCTCATCTTGAAAATAATGAATATCATTGAACAATCTACACGATAATGTATAGTTAATAATATTTATCAGCAGGATTTATCCAATACAAAAATAATGGAATACTCAAAAATATGTAATAAAACTTTTCATCTAGGAACTATGTCAGATACGAATAAGTAGTTTCAAATCATAAGCATGGTATATCGTACACTGAATTGATCGTTGTTTGCTATTTTATCTTTGAAAGGCACCCTTAACAGACCTTGAACTATGACATTCACTTCTGGATCCAAGTCACCAAAAAACCGGGTATTCATATTACAGAGCTGACATTTTGATTGCTTATTGCTATAATGGCATAGATAACCACTAATTGAATTTTTTTGGTATTCCATAGATAGGTATAGGGGTGAAAAGAAGGGTAAAAGTTTGTATTGAGGTATCGTTAGTTTTGAAGTAAAGGCCCCCACAGACGATGAGATCGGTATCGCTACATGTCGCGATACAAGTGGCGATATGGACGGAGAGCTGGCTACGTGAATTAAAAATGATAAGGTACAATGGAATTTCCCAAATATGAACCTTCCTTACTAGCTGACAAGTGTGAAGCTCTGCAGGCAGAAGTCAGTCCCGGGGATTGAAGCGGGAGCGTGCGGTCAATGATTCTTCCAGAGCGCAGCCCGGTGCTCAGATAACTCCAAACACTTCATTAATTCAACTGAGCCTGATAGCTCATGTGGATAAACGCTCGCTTTTAGAGTAGAAGGACCCGGGTTCGATTTCAAGCTGGGTACGCAAATTCCTTATTTTTTTTTTTATTTTCTATTACATTCAAATCAACCACAAATCTTTTTCAAGTCACCAAAATATATTAACTCAGAACATTCACCCTCACAACCTCTCGAAACACAAAACAGCATTTCCATAGAGCATAATTTGCGCCGCAGCGGCCAAAGGCTGCTGAAAATTTCTATTAACCAATTTTTTTGACGTACTTTTCCCAGGAAATAGCTCAAATTTGTCGAACGAAAGTATTATACGTAAATTTCAATTGTTCTATTATAATCAAATTACATATTTTTTTTATGACCGAAACGCAGGAAGGGATATAAAGCTTTATTTGAATTAATCAATAATTTTTACATAGGGTACGCAAAACATCGAGAGGCTACCTCCTACTTCCTCTTCACGGGGGCGTACGGGGGTTTTCCCAATTTCATCCTTGAAATACAAAATAAAATGCATTGTAAATAATAAAATACGACATGTACCAGACTTAATATGAATATATTTTTATGAATTTGGTCGAACGCGTTAAGTTTTAGTTGAAATAATATCTTTGAGTGCAGCTCTGAAATTTTGTGTAGTTACAGTTTTATAGAAATCGAGTAAAATTATTGCCAGAAGTCTAGGTCGGTGAAGTTGTGAGAATTTTGATGACAAGATTCAGATTCTTTGTTATTTATATTAGAATAACAACTTTAATTGTTGAGGGTAATTGTGGGCCATCAAACCATTTAAATTCGTACATGGCTTAATGATTGATCTATCCAGTCACAATCAGTAAGTTCGAGATCCGTTGGAACTGCTGAATGAGCATTTGTCCAGATATTTGCTGCCAAATTGCAACGCGAATTGAGTTCTATTTACAGATTGTTTTTTATGTGATTCCTTATAGGTGGCTCATCTATACTTTGTAACGAAGTTACTATTTTTCCGCTATATTTATCAGCCAAAAGCTCCCTGTAAGGAATTAAAATCCTCTTGACAGTAATAATACGTTTAGAAATACCATTCGTGTTCGTGATAAATCCGTGGATTACATCTATCCTAATAAACAGACTGAACGCCTTCCGGAAATCACGCGAATAACGCGAGGCGTAGCTAAAATAGCACGCACGAGTATAACCTGCGCCGGCTATCGACTCTCGAGAAAACATTTTTATCAAACAAGCTGGGCTATGTTCAAAACGCCGACGAAAAATTGGAGTCATCCGATAGAAGCCCAGCCAGCAGTCCAGTCGAGCCAAAAGCACACGCTACCGAGCTGACGTCACATCACGAGGATTCCCACTTAGGAGAATTCCACAAGCAGTGAGTGGAACACATTCAGTCATCCGATAGAAGCCGCAAGTACAGTTGA
>JAFIRS010008190.1:0-18972 GCA_018342105.1 Gonioctena quinquepunctata
ACTCTTGAACTAGTCAAGTTAATTAATGTATAATTTTTTTAGTGGCCAAATTTGATTAACTAGGAAAAGTCATTAATTGAACCTTACTCACGGCCTAACCGTATCCATCTGAGCAGCCTATCGGCAAAGTGATTTCACCTTCTTAAATTTGAATCATATAATTTAAAATCTGGGGTTCAGAAGTAAGGGGTGTTGCAGGCCACGGTCCAACCCTCACATGTCCCTTTGGGCCAACGTCACGGTTGACCAACTCAACCCGACTCAACCCAACTCAACCCAAATATGGCCGTTTGCACCCCACTAGCTGGACCACCCCCGAATCCGCCACCAAACCTCTACCACCGTCTGCGGGCCATCCCGTCCTGGACCAAAGCCCATCTCGTCACCGCCACCCGTATCTTTGAAGGACACTTTCAGCTATGGCCCCTGGTGAAAGCTATCCAACGGTGTCTTGAAGTCTGACGTTGCCATTTTGGCCTTTGAAGTCTACCAACGCCGCCAGGATTACGTCATGGAACACGTTCTCCGGTGGACCATCCCCCAATTTCACACCCAGGCCACAGCCACTGGCCAACACTCACCCGCTCACCTATGCCACGCGCCACTGTTTCAGCGACGTACGCACCTGTCTATAAATAGAATTGATCCCAGGGTCCAGAGTCCACTGCCCCTCTTCCTGCTGAAGTCACCAAAACATCCAATGATATATTGGATCATACCAAACGGTGTCTGAAAAATCTACAAACCGATCAAGAAACGGAAGGTTTCAATGCCAAATTTCAAAGTTTATTGGAAGAACGCGAATTCAATCACTACAATACGTTTACGGTGATGAAAGCCGCCATAGCTGAGCGTGTAATCAGAAAGTTGAAGTCCCAATTGTACAAATACTTCGGTTTGAACGGTACATACAAATGGATAGATATACAGCCGGAAATAACGGAAAACTACAATGACACTAAAGATACAAAATTCAAATCGAATGAGGTGAACAAACAGAACAAAAGGCGTATTCTACATCGAATTCATCGAGCGAATCGTTGGGGAAAATGCGTTGAACCGCGAAAATTCAAAGTGGGAGACATTGTTCGCATTTCCAAGGCAAAGCATATTTTTCAAAAAAGTCATACGCCCAATTGGACGACGGAATTATTCAAAATCGTTCGTGTTCATATTGGTTATCCATATACGTATATGCTTGGAAATCTATACGGTACACCCATCAGGGTGGCCTTTTACGAATAAAAATTACAAAAAACCGCAAATCCCTATATCTATCTCGTGGAAAAAGTATTGAAAAGACGAGGAATGGAAATGTACGTTGAATGGCTCGGTTTCGATAACACACACAACAGTTGGATAGAGGATGATGCAATAGTTTAGCATCGGCGACAGCGGTGGTGACAAGCTATGACATGTCTGGCGTGGGTGGTAGTGGTGGGGGAAACGATATTTATACATTTGGCGGTAACAAGACGACGTCAGTCATCAGTCATCATCGTCATCACCATGAGTCAAGACAGTGGTTATTGTTCAAGCGATATGTTAACCATAACTTACGCCAGCTCCCATTTCACCGCTATCACCTGAAAATTATAATCAGCAGCTCGATGACATGTTGGAGAGTTCCGAAATGGCAGCAAAATTGGAGGACCACCACCTATTGGAAACCTCCTTCCCCATGACTGGCTATGTGCTGAGAATTGGATTGTCACCTACGAGAACTTTTGGCGTAGCCATATTTCCAAGTCCGTTGTACCAGTCCACGAAAATATCATTCAGCACCGAAGAATGGAGCCTGTTCACCGAACAAGTGACAACCCTTTTAGATGCATTGTTTTGGAGCCCACTTCCCCAATATCCTTCCGATCAAAATGATGATGTGGAATACTTGTGTGGAGACTATTGCAAAGTTACGCAAACAGTTTGGAAAAATTGCAAATATGTTCGAGTTGAAAGACACGGAGTGAACTTCATTCTCGACCAGGATGAAGTTGAACAGCTGATACGAGTCCACCGAAGCTTGGTGTCGGATCGAGTGGCCATGTTGGAGATTAAAAACTTTTGTGTTCATCATCATAATATAATTGAGATTAAAAATACATTCTTCTTCAATCAACCGCAAGTATGTTTCGGGAAATTGGAACTTTTCCAAAAACTATGTGAGCTTTCATCAGACGATATGATGGCTAATGCATTAAGAGAATACCTTTTCTATTATAGAATAAAAGTTGTGAATGATTCATGTCTTGAATAGATGTGTGTATATTACAGTATTTCTATCTTTTTTTCTTCTATATTTCCCTCTCTCTTTCGAGTGGGGATGAGTTCCCATTGAAGTAAATATCAAAAATAAAGTTGATAAAGATGATCAAAGTGACAGCAGTCGTTTTTTATTCAATAATAAAAGTGGATGTAACGTCACACACCTTATACAACATGGCTGAGGCTGACGTCACGGTTTGGTCTGTCACATTTCCATAGATGACAGCACTGTCACATATAATTTTTGATACAAAGGATTAGTATAGCAATTCAAAGGGGCAATGCTTCTTCTGTAATGGGTACAATTCCTCCATCGCATCCACTGGATGAATTATTTTATCGTCCCAAGTTTCCTATGAGATACAAATCAGTCATCAAAGATAATCACCCAGTACTTTCCAAAAAATCAATATCAGTTTCTCTATCACCTTCTTTGAATTACAGGAACAATGAACCTATGGATTCTTCGTTGAACATGAGTGAGCATGCCATACCAACAAGAGACTCGATTTCTACATTTGGCCTAAGAGGATTGAAGAATGTAGGAAATACCTGTTTTATGAATAGCATGATCCAGTGTCTCTCGAACACCAAGGTTTTGTTGGAATTTTTCGAGAATGGTTTTTGTATGGAGGATTTGAATACTACTACATCAAGAATGGAAGGAAATTTAGTGAAATCTGTTATATCTTTGATGGAAAATATCTGGAGTCCTGATTCTTTTCGAAAAACGGTGGATACTTCACATTTCGTCCGTCTATTCAGGAATTTTGCTCCTTCCTTCGATCATAACGTCCCAGCAGATTCGGAAGAATTTCTAAGATACCTTCTGGTAGGTTTACATGAAGATTCAAACAAGGCGAGTGCAGAGATTCATCCATCACCAAACGATTTTGTTATCACGAATGATAATCAGAAAGCTTCCAGTTCTTGGACAAGATATCTGTCTACTCATAATTCCAAAATTGTGGATACATTTGCCGGTCAGCTGAAGTCTATATTGAGATGTACTTTTTGTAACTACTGCTCCGGTACTTTTGAACCGTTCTGGGTACTTTCAATCCCTATTCCAGACTTGCCAAACGAAGTCGTGAATTTAACACAATGTATTGAACTGTTGACAGAAGAGGAGACTTTGACTAACGATGCGAGCCCATACTGTTCAACTTGTGGAATGAAAAGGGAATTCAAAGAGATGATTCGTATACAAACATTTCCAAAAATTTTAGTTATACATTTAAAACGTGTTTTTCGACTGATGGCAGTAAATTGGACAATGTGATCAATTTTCCCATACAAAATTTGAATTTGGACCAATATTCTGCTCAGGATGGAATGAATACTCCTTATAATATCTACGCCATATCTAATCATAGCGGCAGCATTCCCAATGGACACTATAATGCATATTGCAAACACCCTTATTCTAATTGTTGGCACCTCTTCGATGACTGCCGTGTATTTTCCAAGATTGATTCTCTCAACTCCCAGGGAGCATGTGTCCTTTTCTATGAGAAAGTTGATGATCTGATTCCGGATGGTGTTGTGGGTTTTTCCAGGTTTTCCTCCAACTGAAACAGCAAATGTGCCATCACTTCGAGTCCCGGGCTTCAATCAAGATTTTCATCTTGATATTATTTTATATTTAAAACTTTGATTTTGTATTTAAAAACTGTCATAGGTGTCAGAACTGTCAATTGTCACCCTAGATGGCAGCACTGACACTGAACATTACATGTCACAGACTGTAACGTTACACGTCAGCTGTCAATAGTCTGTGACATTTGGGTGTTTGAACAAAGCCACTCCGCCATTCAAAGTTTGACTCTTGTTCGATATGGATGTGTTTAAAGACAGATTAGCGACATTTCAAAATTGGCATCACCCATATCCCAAAGAATGATTGACCAGAACTGGATTCATTCATACCCAGAGAGAAGACATTGATGTGTGTCTGAAATGTCGAGTTGAAGGATTCAGATGTCAGTTGGAAGATGATGCTCAACTTGATCACTTCAGTTGGAGTCCACGTTGTGGGTTTTTCACAGAAGAAGAAGCTGCCACTCTGAGGGGACGTATGTAGCTCGTAGATTATCTCCTACCCAGAGACGAGGTGACAACGAACACACCTACCAACAGCAGCAGCGTCCACGAAGAGACATCGTCATCCTCATCAATGTCGTGCAAAGTATGTTTCGAAAAGGACATGAACGTGGTTTCCATGCTGTGCAGAATGTTTGATGGAATTGGACAATTGTGCTGTGTGCAGAGCCCCAATTCAATACCATTCGAATGTTTTTGTATCTTATAGAGATAAATCAATAAATAGAATTTGAAAATTAACTCGTGTATTTTAGTCATTGTCTCATCCCACATATCTTTGAGGTGATGTTTGGAAAAAAAGTGAGGTTGGAATTCCTCCCCACTTCATTTGAATTTTGAGGATATGTCTTCTCTAAAAGTGGGGTTATGTTTGGAAAATTATGGTTAGAATCCCCACCTCAATTATATTTTGAGGTTATGTCATCCACAAAGAACACTGATGTTCGAGAATGAGACTGAATGACGTCATCATTTTTTGACTTGATCAGACAAGTCTCGACAAGTCTGAACTTGTCTGGACTGGTCTCTATCCAATTCAGGAAAACATCGAATGAAGTGATGACACAGAGCTGCCATCATTTCATTTAAAGTTCTTCTGTATAATATATTTTATTGATACACATTTTTTTTTTAGTATGAACAATAGATTATATATTTATATATTCGTATGGATATAATAATAATGATAATATTTTGGCGAAGAGTGATGGAAAGAAAAAAAACATTCATTTTTCGGTTATCACGCTGGCAGCACTCTGTGCTTCCTGATGTTTTCCATGGTCTTTCCGAAAATACTGTTTATGGCCAATTTATAGTTATTTTTTCCGAAAGTGGTTGAGTTTAGGCGCGTAATTTCGTGTTTAATTCAATGTAACTGCAACACCATGTGATTTTTTCTGAGAATAAGACGATTTTCCAAAGCTTGTTTCAATATGCGGTAATGTACGACATAGTTTCCTTTGTTGTACAGGGTGGACAGTTATTTAGGGGATTTTGAACCTGGAGGAGTTCGATGTTCTGCACAAAGTGGAAAATCTCAGTGATAGTCGTGTATTCCTTCAGGGTATTTCAGGTCGACTTCAAGGATATACCCTATATCAGAAGTATCCGACACCTCCAGAACGTTCAAAGAATCGAAATTTTCGATCCATTTCAACGCTCCAGAGGGTAAATATTTCCCCATGGCCCATCCATAGAGGTTGTTCTCGTCCAAGTATAATAAATATTCGGAGGGCCATTGAGGATCATACCTCTTCCCCATGTATTTATTATCCGCTTGAGAGAATCTGACTGACTTATACCACCCCGAATTCCTTTCTCGATGAATAGAAGCATGTCAATATCTCTGATAATCTCCAACTCACACTTCGTGTACTCCAACATGCATGACCACGAATAGCCAGGCATGGTATAGAACCAAGCGGGTACGAATCCATAAGTGTCGTGACCCAATTGCCAGAAATTCTCAAAGAATATCGGTTTTCATGTATAAGTCAGAGTAGTCACCCAGTGTGGCCAAATCGAACGATTGCCACACCTTCTGGGCATGTTGGTATTCATGCTAGGAGATATCGCAATCGTTCAGCCGATTGTGAGATTTATCGATATCTGGCAACGCTGTCATTTCGAGTTTCTCCATGGAATCCATGAAGTCGTAGAGGAATACCCCTTTGTGTGTGATTGATGGAAATTGTTCATCATTCAAATTTTGAAATTCGTGCTTCGTATTATATTGATCTTCCACTCTGAGCGTGCGCATCAACTTGTCCAGGCTTGCGCCCATGAATCGAGAAGGATCGATGAAACAAAATTTAATGTATGTCTGTTCATCGTATTGTGTGGAAGATATATATTTTTCTTTGTTTATTGGAAGAAGAATCACCCTGCCTCGTTTCGCGATATTTCGGATAATGAAATGGCTGTCATGACCGCTAAGATTATGGAACACAATGGGAAGCACAAATGATTTTTTATAGTTGAGATTACATGGGTTTTGATGTGCCCATCCTCTAAATGCACCTGTGAAATGGTTATGATCAGCTACAATCATTTGATCTTTTTGGAAAGGTTTTTCACAAATATGACGTGAAGTGGAATCCGTTCTAATACGATTGGCAGACATGGAGATGATTTTTGAAATTTTCCCTCCAACGAATTTCGCAATTGATTTCAATTGTTCCGCGAACCATTCCATCGAATCCAAACCTCGATGGCTATCGTAATATTACAGAGCGTCATCATTATTGCATTTGAAATGAAAGCCTGCGCTATAGGGAATGTGTTTTGGACTTGGTTTCATCATCAGTGAACGGTTCCAAAATCGATTCGAAATCGGCATATATAATGAATGGAACCATTTCTTTATGAACAAAGTCCTTGAACTCTACAGGATTATATTTTGGGAAGGAAATTTTGTAGTGATTAGCTTTCCCACAATCAACAGTATGATTGACTAGGAAAATAATTCAAACATCTGTCGCAAATAAATTGTTTTTGACCATCCTCACCCATTTGGTAATTAACTAATCGGGAAAGGTCTCCGATCCAACAATAATGAAATTCAATGTCTGTCTGTTCGTCGTCATCGTCAATTTCTGGTGGTGCCTCCTGATCATTTAATTTTGAAGAGTATTTATTTTGAATCATGAGTAAGTTGACATGTCGAGCCAATTTTTCTTTCGTAAGTCTCTTTGGTACGGTTGTGAAAAATGTATGTCCATCATCGTCGTCATCGTTATTTATGGCACGCCGTTTTACTTTTTACTCGACTTGACCGTAAACTCCCATTTAAATGTCACTTCTTTTTTATGCGACTTGCGATAATATAAACGGAATAGATATTATTTTCGTTGAGTGTAATTTCATTGCTAATAACAATCCGATTGCATTTTTCTATTGGAAATAGTAATAACTAAGACTTCGGGTCTATCAATTTACCATGAAATTCATTTATATCCAATTATCAAAAATTCATTTTTATTATGTTAACCGGTATTTCGATCACAAATAATAATCGGAATTGATTCTGTTTGTTCAACAAAAAAGTTTGATATGTTTTCGATGGCACATGTAGTACTATGAATGTTATGTACAAATTCAAAATGAATGAATAACTATCATTAGCAGCAATTGGCAGTATACATGGAACATCCTTCAATTCGAAATAGAAATAACGTTTTCATTTGAAATTACAAGGGAAACGAGACTCACCGAAATTACCCTGGGAGCTATTATATTGAAAACCAATTGAAATGGCATTTCGATAGCTAGGTCAGGCGCCGGTTTTCCTCTTATTATATATTACATTTTTATGCAATATCCAAACATGGCACTTGAGGGTATGTGGCCTCAAATGATGCCATATTACGTTTTCATTTCCATTCTACATGCATTATTAGGGTATTTGATTTCCGTTACATACCATCGCCAATAATCCTCAATGTGCAATAGAAATAAAAGTGTCAATAGAACTCGTCTAAGGGCACATCTCCTCATATGTAATATGAATTCATGTGCCATTTAAATTCCACTTGAATTTGATCGTGACTTTGATGTGTATTACAACAGAGTCCCATAGATCATAGATATGTAATCGACAAAAGAAAGAAACAACATTTATATTAGACCTCGATACCTGCGTCATCGTGTTAATAAGTCGAACAGAAAAGAAACGGCATTCAATGAATTTTTTGTCAATTCAACATTCATTGTATATCACGCCAGATCCTGCATTATTGCCAGGAATGATTTGAAAGTCTTGAATCTGATAGAATTCTGTTACAGGGACATAACAGCAATCAAGACGACCTACATCAAGGATGGAGTAGAGAGGAACATAGTACTAGCCTCCGTCACATGCCTTATGACTCAACAAGTTCTCCACCATCAGAACAAGTGAGGGCCTTGGTTAAACACTGTGAGGACCACAAACTCCAGCTTATCATCGGTGCCGATGCAAACGCCCATAACACAATGTGGGGGAGCACCGAAACGAACACAAGAGGTGAGTCATTGCTTGAATTTATTGTCTCCAGTAACCTGGAAGTACTTAATAGAGGCAATGAGCCAACCTTCGTAACCCGTAACAGACGGGAAATCATTGACATCACTTTGGGCTTTTCTTTGGTGGTTCGGCACGTCGGCAAATGGGTAGTATCTGAGGAACCTTCAAACTCAGATCACCGACACATACATGTGGAGATTGGCTATGCCAATGAACCTGCAGTTATGTGTCGAGATCCCAGGAAAAACCAACTGGCCGGGGTACCGGGAGGAGCTCAGGGCAAATCTCACAAATTTCAAAAATGTCAAACCTAATTCAAATACAATTCATGAAATAGAGAAAACCTCCCTAATGTTACAGGAGGCCATAATAACTTCATATCATAACAACTGCCCTTTGAAGCGCAGCACCACTAAAGGTAAAGTGAGCTGGTGGAACACCGAACTCACACATCTTAGAAATAAAACGCGCAAACTATTCAATCGTGCGATAAAAACTGGTGGACTGGGAGGATTATTCCAAAACTCTCACAGAAATTTCTTGACATTATCCTTGGGCAACCTTCCACAGTCCGAAAATGAAAATATAATCAGGAAAATCCATACAAGTGCAGAAAGGGCAAACTGATCAGTTCACCCCGACAAGTCACTGTGAGCGCAGTGACCCAAGGGTATTACTCTCAAGGGTATGCAGTTGACTTGGTCATCCTCATCAAGGGAAAGAATACTCGAACAACCTCAGAGCTAATGCAAAATGCACTGAGGACAGTAGAGGAATGGAGAGAGCCTAAGTGCAAATCCGAACAAAACAACACTAATTCCCTTCACCCGGAGAAGAAACATGGGAGATCTCAAACCTCCCAGACTATTCGGTGAAACATTACAAGTAGTAGAGCAGGTGAAATATCTAGGGCTGATTCTTGACAAGAAACTAACCTGGGACCCGCATCTTCAACATGTAACCAACAAAAGCAAGATAACCTTCATGATGTGCAGGAGAGCTTTTGGAAAAACCTGGGGGCTTAAACCGAAAGCCATGCACTGGCTTTACACAGCGGTAATAAGACCAAGAATAACTTATGGCTCACTCTTATGGTGGCCAAAAACAAATCAAAGACAGGCAAAAACCAACCTAAGGAAAATCCAGAGGCTTGCCTGTCTCTGTATCACAGGTGCAATGAATAGCACTCCAACAGCTGCAATGGAAATCATCCTAAACCTCGAACCCCTTGACTTACATGTCATTGGAGAGGCCAGGATGAGTGCATAAGACTGAAACAAACAAAAAACTGGAGAATCCGAACAACTGGACATACCAGAATCACTCATGTAATCAACATCGAAGAACTCGAAATGATTTCAGATTACATGCAACCCCTATACTCATTCAAGAAACCATTCGAAACACGAATTGATGGATCTGGATGGGCCCCGAGTATAGAATCACAATCAACTGCGGACATAGTCTGGTATACAGACGGTTCAAAGACAGTTGAAGGAACGGGAGCAGGAATACATGGGGTAAGGTCACGAAGGGATTACATAATACCACTTGGCAAGTGCTCCACGATATTCCAAGCTGAAACACATGCTATTATGGTATGCATTCAGAAGAATCTAGAAAGTGGTTATAGGAAAAAACACATCTACATTCTATCTGACTGTCAAAGTGCTATCAAAGTACTCAACTCTATACAGATAGAGTCCAAACTGGTCTGGGACTGCCTCCAGAACCTCATCGAGCTGGCAAAACACAACAAGGTCACCTTGATGTGGGTGCCAGGTCATAAGGACGATGAAGGCAACGTCAAAGCGGACCAGCTAGCTAGACGAGCATCTGAAACGCTATTCACAGGGCTAGAACCTGCACATGGGATTAGCAAAAACCGATGCAGGACCCTGATCGACGAGTGGATAAAAAGAAGACACCAACAATATTGGGATCAAACTGTCGGGCAAATACACAGCAAAGTCATGGTAGGGCATCCAAACCGGACCCTGACGGCTGACCTTCTAAACCTGAACAGAACGAAGGCTCGTATAATAATAGATCTGTTGACTGGACACTGCGGCCTAAGAAAACACCTAAACACCATGGGAGTACGCAGGGAAACCGTGGAGTGTAGGAGTGATGAAGAGGAGGAAACAGCCTCCCATATTATCTTCGACTGTGACGCCCTGAGTAGTAGGCGACACAGAACCTTTGGAGAGATCAGCCCGGAAACAGGCATGAATCCGAAGAACCTCATCAACAGGCTTCTTAACCTAATTAAAGGCACAAACCTGTTTGAATGAGGAACCACTGACGACAGAGTGATACAATAGACCCCAGCTGGTCGCAGTGTCAGGGGAAGCTGAGTGCCAACCCTGTCTCTGGCTCGTCAGCTTTCAATCAACCAACCAACCATATTGGTCATTTTGATCTTTTTACAAGCTTTTCTTTAGTTTTACTTGTTAGTTCGTTCGTTAGGGTCAAATCTTGCAATTGAATTTTGACCGACTTCTAGTCGTCCGATTTATTTTGGATTAGGAAGGTGTTCATGATTCCGGTGACAATGCATTATGGAATTGTTAGAGGAGAAAACAAAATAACGGCTCCAAATTGGCGGTCGAGTTTTGTAATTATGGTCTGATTTGATTCAAAATTGGTATATGGGGGTTTTCGGGGTCGAAAATTATGAATTTCTTGTCAAATATAGAATGAGCCCCAGCACAACTCGATCGGATTATTAGCATCGGAGGAAAACCGGAAAAAATCTGAGTTTTTAAGAAAACTCATAACACCACCATTTTTCAGGTTTTTAAGCAGTGCATGGAAGCGGCTAAGGAGTGGGGGTAGAGCAACAGATACATAACGGGCGCAGCGCGCTTGTATTACTATACATACGCTTTCCCGCGACTGCTGCTCTACCCCCACTACTCAGCCGCTTTCACTCACTCGCCCATTTTCGGTCCTTGGAAAATTGGAATCGGATCACCTATGAGGCATCCAGGTCTGCTGCAATGAAGTTCATCAAAAAATTCAGATTGCAATTATGTCAAAACTATAATGATCCGACAGTGCCTTGGTTTTTCACTACAACTTGAAAAATGGCGGAATTATGTTTTTTTTAAAAGCTGAATTTTCCCTGTTTTTCTCCGTTACTAATAATCCGATCGAGTTGTGCTAGGGCTAGAGAGTATTGAGATTGCTTCATTAGTTTTCAAGTAACAAGACAAAAACGTTAAAAAAATTAAAAATGCTTTTACATGTTTATAACAAATTAAGCAATGACAGTTGGGAGTAGGAAACATAACAGGATATAACTGCGGAACGTCTTCCGTATGATGGCACAGTCGATTTCCTGGTAGTATTTTTGTCACAGAATCAATGGAGCGGAAATTCTCTATTGATTGACCTAGTCCTACAATTTCCAGTCAAAAGCGAGGAAATGTTTCAATTAAAAAATAGGATGAGCATATTTTTGGAAGCTGAATACTTTCGTTGCATCTAACAACTATGTTAATTTAATAGCAAATTTGCGGGTCCTGAATTCTTTACCCAGAGTAGATTTGGTAAATGTATAGTTAGGAGACTCCACTCCACTCCACAGTTTATCGAAAAATAAGTGCGCACTTTTGACAGGCAATGCTAAACAATGTCTCAACCATTTTCATTGTGTCACGTTATAATTCATATCTTTCTTTTTTTTCATTTCAATCTCAAATCCATTTGAAAAGCATATTATTTTGAATCGTGACTTCAACAAAAAATTTCGTACATAAAATGAAATTATATTTCAAATTCGAAAAGTAGGCGGATAATTGTTATTGGTAAGGTTGGTATTGATTTGGTGATATGAAAATGGTTGAAATGTTGTTTAGGGCAAAGCGCAATTAAGAAGGATATTTTTTTTAGTCTACATTTTAGTTTAGATTCAGCATCGTTATATGAGTTGCATACCATAGGTGGGTACGGCTTGCTCACTCCTGTGCACTAGGAGTCACTCCATTCGGATTCCAGCTGTTTGGGTATGGCTTTTTCGCGAGAGTAGTGTGACTCCCCTTGCGTTCGGGTATACAGAGTGGAGTAAATGGAGCTTACTCGAAAAGTTCCATCTCCAGAAGTGCTGTCAATGATCAAAATTGACATAAAATATTTATTTTTTATTGTTAGTAAATAATTTTCTTTTTTTAAAAACTGTAAATGAGTAAACTGAAAACGACGTTGTTACCGATGGTAATAACAAATGTCTGATTATGAACGGATTGATAGTGCTGTGTAACAGAAATAGTAAGAATACTTTTTTATAAGGAGGATATCACCTTCTTTTTTAGCAATGATTGATGATTTGCATTGTTCTCAAACACCTGCAATACGAATCCACACATTTTCAATAACTGTTTGTGATAAAATCCTTTTTCATGTAATTAAGTCATAAAAGTATCTCTATGCAAAGAAGTTATAGAAGAATTTGGGCTGTTAGAACTAGAAGCTTCAACAAATGGTGAACATGAACATTAAAAAAATATTTCACTCCAATGAAAATTGGCAAAAATAATTGTAAACATAACATTTAAATATTACTGATACCTACTTATTGCCGCCATTCGTAGAAAACGGTGGCTCCCTTATCGGTCGATTTCCTTCCCTATAGTCTATACACTGAAAAATGAAATGTAAATCTCACTCCCCGACAATCGTGAATAACCAAGATATACCTACCTATGAAATGTATTTATCGGAGAATTCACCGCATCGAGATGATGACGTAGCCCCAAGTGAGAAACATCTCGAATGAATCATTCGATTGTTGGAGTCATTCGATAACAGACATTTCGATTGTGCCCTTGTAATAAAAACTGGACAGATGTTTTTCATGGAAGTACCAAGGGGCACAAAACATTAAGCAATAGGGGAGTTCCTCACAAGTTGACAAACTAAAATGTTCACAACAAACATCTGTCGAATTTGCGAAATTTTTATTAAATCATCAGTTGGAATGAATATTATATGGAACGCGTCAATCAGTTTTGGTTATAAGTTCTGCAATGGGTATACGTGCGTTTAGTGAATACGTCACGACCGCATTTTTGTTGTTGTGTTTGTTAGTCTTTGGATGCAAACAAATCGTAACGCGTATTTTGTTAACACATCACTTCATCCAAACAATGTATTTAAAGAATTCTCGGAATATTTAAGCACTTATAGCAATATACTTATACAATGCAACTTACGAATAAGCTTTATTAAAAGATCCGCCATTGAAGTATCCTCTAACGTGATTTCGAAAGGGTGTTATTGCAACAAACTTTTTTCAAGATGCTTATGTTCAAGATGATTATGTAATATATGCTATGCTAGATATGGCATTCTGTGTTGTTTGTTTGGTCTTAGAGGGGTTCAGATGTGGGGGGGTGATGGGGACGTTGGCATACTATACGTAATGTCCATTAGAGCGTGTATCTGGGGTGCTATTCTCGAATCATATTCGTATACGAATATGAATTGCTTTGTGTCTTCCACTTACATATCTCCATCGGAACATCTTTTTCTATTCGTATGAAAATTCCCACGCATGGTTCGAGAATAGTAGCCCTGTCGATAGCTTGAGTTCGCTGATCTCCCCTGGACCTACCAACACAATAACCTAGGTACCGTATCTAGCGTAGCATATATGATCTAAGTATATAACAGTCCTGAAAAAACGCTTCTGTTACACTACACATGCTCCTGATAGTTTTGGACCGTTTAACCTCTAATCTTTGCCGTTTATTTCGTGAACGCGAACAAATCTATGATTATCGAGTTCTGTGCAATGTGCAGTCGAATTTGAAAGACTACAAATTCGTCATCGACCTCGATATCGATCGTTCCAGGGGCGTGCACGCTCGCGAAAATCTGTTTCATCTTGTGACATGTGAATAATGTATTTCCTTCGCACTTTTCGTTCCCGAAAGTATACGCTCCGGGGATATATCGATCTCGAGAATTCACGAAAGACTTATTCGCCCAGACCATACCAACGTTGCTATATTGTAGATGGATAATATTTTTGGTGCGAAATTTGAAATACAACAATCAACTATAAAAGATTTATCGAGTCCGGGCCTTGGTTGGTGTTGAGGTTTGGCGGGGGAAAGAAAGGGCCAGGGAAGGGAAGGGTCATTGAAATCTAACCTTCATTGTTATTTCAACATGTTTGGAGCAATGGCAAAAGTTCATTTTAACAAACCTATAAGGAATATGTGTGATAATGTTCCCAATGAATTTATGAATTCATGACTTATTTTGGAAATGGAATAAGAATTCTGCAGCAGCAGCAGCATACTCACCTAAGAAAGTAAATTTGAATGTCAAAAATAAAGTAACAACAGGTTCATCAATCATCAGCTTAGATTTGTTTCTACAAAAAAACAACGCGTTTCAGATAATAAAAGTATTGAAGGGGATTCAAGATAATTTTAGGCATGCTCCAGAAGAATATTCCATTGTACAAAGTACATCAGCACTAAATGATCACCAATATATTTTTTTTTCAAAGTTTCATAACAAATCGTTTAAGTTATACATTGAATTTTAGGTATTAACGTTATAAATTATAGGCAATTCGATTTTTGTTAAGACGAATATAAATTGTTTCAAAACATAAGAAACCGATGTTTTTGTGTCACAGTCTAGGTATACACTTTTGGGACCAAATGATGTGGTTCGGCAGAGTACATTTAAAAAAACGAAAACGTAAAGGGAAAATACTAACCAAGGCCCCGACATGACGTTTATTTCAAATTTCGTCCAAAAATATTATCCAGCTACAATATGGCAACGTTTGGTATGGTCTGGGCGAATTAGCCTTTCGTGAGAATTCCCCATATCATATCTGGTATCTGGTCTGCAGCTGTCAGGAAGAATCTTCTGAAAATCAACCATAACCCAAAAAAAAATTACTTTCATCTGATATATAACAAGGGTTGCTTGTGGTACTGAAAATATCAAAAAGGGGCTTGGGCGAATTTGCCTTCGTGGGAATTCCCCATACCTATCTTGTCGGCAGCTGTCAGAAGAATCTCTTGAAAATCAACCATAACCCAAAAAAAAAAAAATTTCATCTGATATATAAAAAGAGTTGGTTGTTATTTCGAAAATATCAGACTACCTACATCTCTTGAACAATCAGCTCAAAATAATACATAAGTTTGGGATTTTTTTTATAGGATTCATTGTTATAGTCAAGTATTTATCTGTCATGATAACTAATTAGGATTATGCAGTGCTGGACGTTGATCTGATGATGTTTTTCAACGTACAGCGTCAACATTAAGCCAAGAAGTTTATTGTTTTCCCTTCTTTTCTCCTTTATAGTTCATTTCAAGGGAAACATTTCTGTTATCAAATAATAATGTTTTTATTCCAACATGAATTATGCAATCTGAATGAATCGGGTAGGCATCAGCAATTAAAAATTAGATTATTCATATAATTATATTCACGGGTATTTTTGCTTTTTCTTTTCCAAATTATTTAAAAAAATACATTGTGCCTTATTTCATGATATTTCCATTGCTCATTGTATTCACATGGATTTTTTCGTGAAACGTACAGTTTCCAAAAATCCACTTTTTGTGATTATCTTCAGTGTCTAGAAACAGTTTTTCTTTCTTGTTGAGTATGCAGCTTGGTTTAGTTCTCATTATATCTAGGTTTAGTTCTCCTTCCATCCCAACTCTTTTGGGTTTAGATCCATGTTCTCTTATATTCAGTTTGGTGATCCACTTGAATAATAAACTGAATATTTCTTCGGCTACACATATCAGACTGATAACTGATAAACCTGAAATTACACATCGAAATGAAAATCAGTTTTCATACTTATGAATAATAGTTTTCCAAAGATATATTGAGAACTCAGATGATATCTCTGGGCAATTTTAAATATTTTTGTGCAGATGGAAATTTGCAAATTTATTTTTCTATATAATTCTCCAAAATGCTTCTACTTTCTTCACCTATGGGTTTCATCATACAAAGGAGTTGTATTGAGTGAAATATATCTCATCGGATGAAAAATGTGTGAGAACACTAATTGCATATAGTCAAATGTGCTTTTCAACAGATTATTTACTAGACACCATATGCAGATCGACAAATATGTTTCATAATTTCTAGTGACTCATTGACAATTATATTGTTGATGATATATTTTGATTCTCTGCAATTCGTCTATTCGAAGTTCATGTTTGTTGGAAGTTCTTACAGTGTGATTCTGGAATTGATTGAATTTCCTTTTTAATCAAAATCCAAACATTCGGATAATGTCACAATTTCAATTTCCATTCCCAAAGGTCACCAGAAAGTTCAGAAAAAAGCAGGATGTGCCAATGCCGGTGGTATTAGTAATGTGTTATATTTTCAGTAGTCCGAAATAATTATGTATTATGTCATCCGGATATCGCTTTTTCGAGATTATGTTTTTTTTAAGATATTAATTTTTCAAAGGATTATTCGGAAACTTTTCGAAAGTGGCTTTGAAGGAAAGTATGGCCTCAGAAATAAATAAAAAAGTTGAAAACAAGGATCTACAATAGTGTACTATGGTACGAGTGTATAAGTGAGCCTTTAAAGCACGCGCAATGAGTTTGAGGGCACGACGGGGAGCGGAGTGCCCTCAATGTTGCAAGTGCTTCAAAGGCACCTATACATGTGTATAATAGTAATAGTAATATAATAGTAATTTATTGTACAGAGGACAATTTCCATAGTAAAACATAAAGAGATTGTACAATAAATGAGATACCCAAAAAGAATTTAAAAATTCTTGTGCGGGTTGGAACTAAATTGAATTAATACATTTGAATATATCTTATACAGTAGGGTCTAGTATAGTTTATATAATAGAATACACTTTTAAATACATTCTTATATGTTTCAAGAGCAATAGAACCAATGAGACTAATATATATCATATAATAAGTACACTCTTGAATTTTATGAGTGTCGACTTAGAGTGCGGTGACAAGATTTTTGAGAAATTTATTTACATTAGATAAGGGAGTACAGTAATTATACAAAAACAGTTTATGAGTGAAGAAGTTAATAAGATGGGGCAGATGTGGAGATTCAGAGTAGGATGAGAGGGATGTTAGAGGAATATTATCATCAGCATTCAGAGATGGTATATATCTGTAGAACACAGAAGTAGAATATAACACAGTTGCAATTATGCAATTACTTTTGAGTTAAAACTTGAATGTAATTACGATGATTGTCAGTAGTAATGCTATGCCGGTTCTAACTCATCCCCTATTTTAAGGGTGGGTTTTGGCGAGTGGGTGAGGGGGTGGTTTTCGGAAAGGTGGGGGTAGGGATGATGGTGGCGGTCATGGGTGGTTCGTTGTGGGAGGGGTTTGTGAAAAAATGGCGGTGAGAGGGGTGGAGGTGGAGGTTGTATGTGGGTAGGGAAAAAGGTGGGGAGGATGAGTGGCCTGTGATTCGTCGGAATGGTGGCAGCCATGTTGTGTATGGGAGTGTGTGATTGAGAGTGGGGGTGGAGAGAGCTGTGATAGGTCGTGGGAGTGGTGATAGCCGCCGGCCGCTATCCAATAGCCGAGCAGCAGCCATATTGAAATGTGGGTGTCAACCTGTTATGAAAATCGCCTACTTAGACGAAAACTCCATTTTCACCGAAAATACGTTTTCTGGTTTTTGGACTTTTGTAATGGGACACCCGGTACATTCGTGAAAGAAAGTTTAATTTTTATAGGGTACGGAACCCATTTGTTATTTAACAAACTCAGACTTGGCGTTTTGGACTGGGTGCAGAACGCGAACTGCCCTTGCCCGCCTCGTTCTTTCAATTTTGTTCAGTAAGGAACACATCATTTTTAAAATCCAACTCATACTTGTTTTTTTTTTTTAATTTAAAACTTTCACGAGTGGCCCCCATATACATTCCAATTGTTTTCTGAGGACAGCCTGTACAAGTATAGTCAATAAACGCGAATATTTTATTTGAAATATTTCGATCAAGAAATCAGTGGATTTCATAGAGAAATGTATTTAGAGGATTGAGTACGGTTCAGAGAACCTAAAAACGGATTTTCTAAATTTATTTTGACTGTCTGTTGCATAAGAGCACTTTCAGTATTGAAAGGGAAATTTCGTTATATTTCCAATGTGAAAGAATATCTATAAACTTATATATACGACCAGGGTAACTGGCCACTATCCTAACAGTTGTTATAAGTTTTCAAGTAAATTTCGAATCCCTTTATTTAGTAAATACCACAATGAATTTTTTTTGAAACTTATATAAGTTGCAAGTGTAGTTCTAGGTCACAGGTACGCTAACCACCGACTCTAGACAAACCTATAGATGGTTATAAGTTTCCATCGTAAGTACGAATGTTTTTACAGTTTAAAGATATAGCTACTTTCAGAATGAATATGCCATCAGTATACGAGTTCACAGAACTCAGATTCGATATCTGAATGAACTTTCCGAATCGGAAATTCATTACTGTTTCAAAAGAGTACTATATCGCTCAATCCGCAATACAGGTGAAATTTCATTTGGAATGGTATGAAAGCCGATTGGAAATGTCGAGTGCCTCTAGACGGACGTC
>JAFIRS010008191.1:0-18961 GCA_018342105.1 Gonioctena quinquepunctata
TAAATTTCCCAACTTCGAAACAATAACTCCCCTGCCCCAACAAATTTAAAGAGTGTAATTATGTGAAATCCGTGCATTGTTTGCCCAAACAAACTTTGGAATAGCCTTTGGCAAAACTGAATGAAAAGGGCAATGCACGTCTATGCGAAACAGTGGTGCCTCGGTTAGAACTTCTCTGACAACTTCAACTGACAAATGGTAACAATAGAAATTCAAGTCTTTGTTGTGGTTACTTGACGAAATTCGATTTGCAGATATTTTTGTCGATGCCCGTTAAAACATCAAAATATAAACTTTCCCAAAATTAAATTTGGGATATGATGGATTTAATAACTCTAGGAAAGTAATTTGGAATTTTTTTAAAAGGGTTATGGGGTTTTTCAGTTTCATGGATTTTTTCAATATACTATGTATCAGGTGAAACGTTCCGTTAAAAAAATTTATGATAAACATACCATACATGTTCAGACTTGAATTTTTTCCATTTACTCCAAAATTCCCCCAAAAATATTGACCCCATGTTTCCTCCCTTTTCTGACCATCTAAAATTTTTTTTTAAATGTGAAAGAGTAATTATCGTAACAGATGATTTTTCAAATTTGCTAAAAAAATTCTTTATTCATCTCAAAGGGGGTTTTTATAGAAATTGTTTTCAGTGTACTTTGAGCTGTATAAACTGTTCCCCAATTTACGATGTTTTCCAGATTACTAACAGCTGTTTTTGGTCCTTTTCCCGACCCCCATATTTTCACCCGGATTCGGTGCTATGACTATATTTTCCGTAGTGATGGGGGTTCTCCTCATTATTATTTTTTCAACATCATCTAATGGGGAGACACATCGGATAACTACCAACCTGTACTTTAGGCCTAAATTATCTTACGGTCTTAAAAAATGGATTCAAAGATTTTCAACGCCACAGTCGATGAAGTTCCCCAGTTCTGAGAGCTTCTCAGCCCACAAGATTCCCCGAACCCCTCTGAGTTTCCCGGAAGAATCACCGGGCTTTACGTTTTCTCCAGATCAAATTTTTTGTTTTTCCTTTTTTTTTGGGGGGGTTTTTTTAAAAGGTTCATTTTAACCCCCCAAAACCAACAAAAGGTTTAACAGACATTTGTTCCCCAAATTACAAACTGTGTTTGGGGCATTTTGAAAGATTTGATATTACCTCTTGCCTCAGACAATAATCACCAGATCATCCTCAACAGGGATTGCAGATACCAAGTTTGTAATTACTGTAGCACCCCAGGTATCTCAGTAGATTATCTGACAAAGGGACCATAAGGGGGAGATAGGACTCCTCCTTGTGGACAGCCTAATTGACTCTGTCACACAGTGCTGATGTAACGTTTTCCCAAAAGCATGTTCCGGACCCAGTGATATATCAATTTGCTGATTCTTGAAGAATAGCTGATCTTTTCCACAATATCGTTGTATGCTAAATTTATCATTCTAGTAGGTATATTGGTGAGGCATGAAGCTATTATCCTCTGTTGTCTCCTCCTAAATTGTAGATTAAAGGGGAGGCCTGCTAGTACCTCGATCTATGAGAACTTTTGTATCATAAAAAACAAAATGGAATCATCTGCGACTGAGAAATAAATTTAAGTCTTCATCGTACATGATAACCTCTTGGAAAGTATTCATATTGAAATGGGAATTATTCTCAACTGAATATTGATTAGAGATTTTTCTGAAAATTGAAAAGTTTACGACAATAATGAAGTTATTTTCTGTAATATCTAACAGAAAACAACTACTTCCTTGGCTAAAGCCACGCTGAACATTGAAACACATCTGATAAACATTGTGAAAGGACCCCGACTCGAAAAAAAATCTGACAGTGAAAATTTGCTTTTTTATTCAGGTAGTTATTTGATTTTCTATTTCAGTCTTGGTTAATAACTCATACAGATGAATAAGGCAAAAAAGAATGTTTTCCAAAGAAGATACTCACCAGAAATCATTTGTAGCATTGATGCAAGAGTTGCATTGCCTTCCCTAGGTCTTCGATACATTTTTGTCGACGAAAATATATTTCACGCTTCCACGATCATCAGGAACACCGAAAAGAATTGGAAAACATATCATCTAGAAGCAATTTCACTTTGCAATGACGGAAAAATGTTAACTTCTATATAAACTAAGAATGACAATTTTAATTCGATTTATCATCCACATATAATATCAATCATTATATTTTTCTCATAAAAGGAAAAAAAGGCAATATATAATGAATCTTACAATGATAATTATCAAGATTGATTACCCCAAGAAGTTAGTAGTAGTTTAGATTATAAAATATAATATATTGATCGTTTTATGATATTTTGTCTTTGAAGTATATTACCTATTTACATTGAGCGATATTTTTATAATGCCATGGTAATAAAGTTCAAAATAACAATATAATAAGAGATTCATTTTTTTCACTACCATTTATAAGGTAAAACCTACCATAGGTTATACTGTTTACACCCTTTAGATATATTTTCTTTACGCTCCCTTAGCTTCAGTCGGAACTGTTAGTTGACAGAGAAATCACAAAGTAAGAGGAGTCGGGTCCATTTTTTTTTTGATGCTGATTTTTTTTTCCTTAAAAAAGCGGCATTGGTTGATGGAAACAATCAACGATAATTGTGTTTCGTGTTAGTTATTTCTTCTGTGAATTGTCTAAGGGAAAGAAGGAAATATTGGAAAGTTTTGGGCTTCCCCTCCTAGAAGCATTTGAATGTAGTGTCAAATAACCTAACAAACCTATAATAAAAGGCATTTAGCACGACCGCCGCGCCGTTCAAGGTCACATTTTTATATGTACCAAATATTTAATTGTTACAGCGCAAATATCGACTTGGAGTCTTTTTAATAATTTTGGTATCCTGAATTTTATCAAAAAATTATTCAAGTGTGGGAAAATGTAAAAATTCTGTAAAAAATACATCATATATATATATATATATATATATATATATATATATAAAAAAGGAGGAATCATCATCATTTATAGTTTTGGTAACCTTATTTAAAAAGAGTAATTTTCAGCTAGGTGAACTAGAATTTAGAATAGCGTCCCAAATAGTGCCAGTACTGTAAACAAAACCCAATCCTATCTGTGGATTTGGATTTATTGACTTCTGTATCTGATGATGGCCCGGTCTGAAGAACTAGCTCCACCACCATAAAAAAAACTTGGGATGGGGACAATAACATAGGTTAACTAATGTTTTAAATTACAGTTTTTCAATAGTATTGAGTTAATACATTTTACATTCAAAGTACGAATATATTATTATTTTTTTGCAATAAATAATTTTTGAAATATATAAAAAACTTGTTTTATTTATTCTGAACTGCTCTCAAAAAAACGACCACTAGGAATTAGCCCTTATTTCAAAGTTGGCTTATTCCCAAACCAGTCGTCTGATTTTGACGATTTTTTGTTCGTTTGTTTCTATAGTTAAAGACATGAGAATCAGATGAGTGCCTCGAGTCAGAGCCAACTTTTGAATTTGGGCAATGTATATAGGCCCCAAAATACTATAATACAATTTGATAAAATTCATTAAAAAGTATAATAACAGTTATTATGAAATATTATAATACTAAATATAAAACTATTATATCATTCAATTTAAAAAAGACTACACTTTATTGAGTCCATATAGTGAAGTAGTATACTGGACAATATTATACCATTTTAGTATCAAGTATTATTGACCTAATGATACTACATTAATGAATTATATTATACAAAATAATAAGTTTAATAGAAAATGTATTGTCAAACATATCGAAGATTTATAATATAGTTAACCATAAAAGAACTTATTCCTAAAGAACATATCTGAGATGTCATTATAAAATTACTTTCAGTTTTATTATCGTAGATAATCGTCCTGGAATGATATTATATTTTAATAATTATTATATTTTTAAAACTGTTTCCTATACATTTCTTTTTCGTGTTGAAGTGATACTGTGAAATCAGTGTTTTTTGACATTTAAACTTGTCATGCGGTGATATGAATAGAGTGTCCATAAAATTAGATGTGGCTTGGTTATCAGAATCCTAGGATTGCAGTGCAAGAACTGAAAAAAGGGGCATATGACAGCACATTTTGGAATTTTTTTCAGTTCATGGCTCTGCAGGATCTTAAGACAGTATCAGATTGAATTAGATAGATTTATTCATGTGGTCTATTAGTTCACTTCAGCTATCACGAAATATATTTTGGAGTTGCGAAAGATTAGTAAAATTTTTCGAAAAAAATCAGTTTCCATCATAAGACAAGTTCATGAACTCTAAATTGAAATACTAGAACGAACGATTCTCCTGTCGAGAAATCGCTGGAAACAACACAGACTGAGTCGGCAGTTTCTGTCGTAATTTGGGTAACTTCAAAGCTTTGTTCATCAGTCCGTTTTTACGGCAAAAGCTCCTTTCTGACTATGCACGAATTTACGAAACTATAATCAAGGGTGACTGGGTAGAACAACCGAACTTCCATTCCAATTGCGATTGTGCCGGGCGACATATTTACAGAAACAACTCCAAATTGGATTATCAGGGAGCTATGCGAAATGTTATTATGGAGTGAGGAAGAATGTATCTGATGGAGTTTCTCGGAGAATTTGCACATTTTGGATTGTTAGGAAACGTACAAGAGAATACCACCGTGGATTGAATATTCTACAGATTGAAGGTTTTGTTTCTGAGAGCAGAACTCATATAAGTAGGAGATTTAAGCCGGTTCTGGGTCTCCCCCTACCACTATGACGTCACGTGTGACCTTGAATGCTTGCAAATGTGCAATGTGTGTGTGACTTTGAGATTTGACCTTGAGACTTGACATTGAGTTTTGACATTGGGTTTCGACGACTTTGAGATTCGACCTTCATTTTTGACCTTGAATTTGACCTTAAGATTCATAACATTGAGTTTTGACTTTGAGATCTGACCTTGAGTTTTGGTATTGGGATTGTTTCGGCAACCTTGACATTTGATCTTGATTTTTTTGTTTGACCTTGACTAAAGTTGTGGCGTAGGCATACATATTCTGTGAGGTCATGACCTTCATTAATCTTTGCACTCTCCAAGCGAGGGGGGCATTCATCCTGTGAGGGAGCTAAGAGTAAACTGCGAGTATTGATGAGTGTGTTGTTAGTCATGCGCAATGACCTTCACACTCCCATCTACTGAAACTGGGGTGGGGATATCTCTTATAAGAATGTGTGAAGTCGTTGTTGAGAAATCAGATGTTAGATAATATCATTAGAGTGAATACAGAGTACGAGAAGTGGTGTCTCAATTCAGTGAGTGTATTTTTTATCAGTGGAAAGAATCTATATTTTTTCATACAGCCTTACTAGGTCTTCTCTTCCAAAAGTTGTGGATTTGAAGAGAATCAATTCTTCAATAACTGAACAGAGGATGGGAGTTTTTGAACAAAGAGCAATATTTTTGAAATTGAATTTGTGAAATAAAATTTGTTAAATGAAATTTGTCAAATGAAATTTGTGAAATTTGTCAAATGAAATTTGTCAAATGAAATTTGTGAAATAAAATTTGTCAAATGAAATTCGTGAAATGAAATTTGTGAAATGAAATTTGTCAAATAGAAATTTGTGAAATGAAATTTGTGAAATGAAATTTGTGAAATGAAATTTGTGAATGAAATTTGTAAATGAAATTTGTCAAATGAAATTTGTCAAATGAATTTGTCAAAAATGAAATTTGTGAAATGAAATTTGTGAAATAAAATTTGTTATATGAAATTTGTCAAATGAAATTTGTCAAATGAAATTTGTGAAATGAAATTTGTGAAATGAAATTTGTGAAATGAAATTTGTGAAATGAAATTTGTGAAATGAAATTTGTGAAATGAAATTTGTGAAATGAAATTTGTCAAATGAAATTTGTGAAATGAAATTTGTGAAATGAAATTTGTGAAATGAAATTTGTGAATGAAATTTGTCAAATGAAATTTGTCAAGTGAAATTTGTCAAATGAAATTTGTCAAATGAAATTTGTGAAATGAAATTTGTGAAATGAAATTTGTGAAATGAAATTTGTGAAATGAAATTTGTGAAATGAAATTTGTGGATGAAATTTTTGAAATGAAATTTGTGAAATGAAATTTGTGAAATGAAATTAGTGAAATGAAATTTGTGAAATGAAATTTGTTAAATGAAATTTGTGAAATGAAATTTGTGAAATGAAATTTGTGAAATGAAATTTTTAAAAAATAAAATTTGTGAAATGAAATTTGTTGAATGAAATTTGTGAAATGAAATTTGTGACATGAAATTCGTGAAATGAAATTTGTGAAATGAAAATCGTTAAATGAAATTTGTGAAATGAAATTTGTGAAATGAAATTTGTGAAATGAAATTTGTGAAATGAAATTTGTGAAATGAAATTTGTGAAATGAAATTTGTGAAATGAAATTTGTGAAATGAAATTTGTGAAATGAAATTTGTGAAATGAAATTTGTGAAATGAAATTTGTAAAATGAAATTTGTGAAATGAAATTTGTGAAATGAAATTTGTGAAATGAAATTTGTAAATGAAATTTGTGAAATGAAATTTGTGAAATGAAATTTGTGAAATGAAATTTGTAAATGAAATTTGTGAAATGAAATTTGTGAAATGAAATTTGTGAAATGAAATTTGTGAAATGAAATTTGTTAAATGAAATTTGTGAAATGAAATTTGTGAAATGAAATTTGTGAAATGAAATTTGTGAAATGAAATTTGTGAAAATGAAATTTGTCAATGAAATTTGTCAAAAAAAATTGTCAAAAAGAAATTTGTAAAATGAAATTTGTGAAATGAAATTTGTGAATGCAATTTGTGAAATGAAATTCGTGACATGAAATTTGTGACATGAAATTCGTGAAATGAAATTTGTGAAATGAAATTTGTGAAATGAAATTTGTGAAATGAAATTTGTGAAATGAAATTTGTGAAATGAAATTTGTGAAATGAAATTTGTGAAATGAAATTTGTGAAATGAAATTTGTGAATGAAATTTGTGAAATGAAATTTGTGAAATGAAATTTGAGAAATGAAATTTGTGGGATGAAATTTTTGAAATGAAATTCGTGAAATGAAATTTGTGAAATAAAATTTGTGAAATGAAATTTGAAATGAAATTTGTGAAATGAAATATGTGAAATGAAATTTGTGAAATGAAATTTGTGAAATAAAATTTGTCAAAAATGAAATGAAATTTGTCAAATGAAATTTGTTAAATGAAATTTGTGAAATGAAATTTGTGAAATAAAATTTGTGAAATAAAATTTGTAAATGAAATTTGTGAAATGAAATTTGTGAAATAAAATTTGTGAAATAAAATTTGTGAAATAAAATTTGTGAAATGAAATTTGTGAAATAAAATTTGTGAAATGAAATTTGTGAAATAAAATTTGTGAAATAAAATTTGTCAAATAAAATTTGTAATATGAAATTTGTGAAATGAAATTTGTGAAACGAAACTTGTGAAATGAAACTTGTGAAATGAAATTTGTGAAATGAAATTTATGAAATGAAATTTGTCAAATGAAATTTGTCGAAATAAAATTTGTCAAATGAAATTTGTGAAATGAAATTTGTGAAATGAAATTTGTGAAATGAAATTTGTGAAATGAAATTTGTGAAATGAAATTTTTGAAATGAAATTTGTGAAATGAAATTTGTGAATGAAATTTGTGAAATGAAATTTGTGAAATGAAATTTGTCAAATGAAAATTGTGAAATGAAATTTGTGAAATGAAATTTGTAAATGAAATTTGTCAAAAATTTTTGATCAATTATCGAAATTTCTTTTGTAGACCAATTCGGCCATGCTGAATCGAATGGCAGAACTCCTCTATCTCTAATCGTTCTCGAGTTAACAACAAAAAAAAAATATTCTCATCTGAAATTGTTATGTACAAACTATTCAATATTTATCGGAATATGTCCTTGCCAAATGAGTAACTGAAGAAATCTCGTTGTTTTGTTCAATTCAGCAAAACACTAATTGCCTAATCAAATACACCGACTTCATAACAATACAATGCATATTCCGCCGCGGGCAGATGAACACCACTAATAGAGATAAACAATGACAAATTTCCTCAAGAATCCTACCTCGTCCTTTGATAAATTACGTGCATTTGCGTTGCAATCTCGTTCTGGCTTGCCCTATCTCAACGGCATGGCGAAGCGATGGCACACCTGCGGAAGTATTCGAATAAATCGTTACAGGTATAAGCGCTGGATTCGCACAGAGCAGACTGATTTATGCCTCCGTCTGGAAAGCAATTGTAGCTACCAGCAACTCCTCGAGCTTTTCGACTACGGCAACTGATCCCGAAAAATGAGGCTAAACTGGCGATCACCGCTTCGGGTCTTTCTCAAGGTGTAAAAATTTTTTTTGTAAAATTGTTTTTAACCGCTTTCTTAGTTGTTTGACCAACCCTCAGAAGTTAATGAAAACTTGTACGAGTTAAGATCACGGGGACCTTACCTTTTATAGTGGGATCCGAAACCACTCTTGGGACCTTGAAAAAATTTTTCACCAGCTGCGGGAATCGAACCCGCGCCAGGTGGAAACAGTTGACACAAGACCGACGCTCGTGACACTGAGCCACAAGCCCCGTGTAGTACATTAACCACCATTCGAAGAAAATGTTTCCCAATAGAATATAGAAATATCATCGAGATCAGAGAAGACTTCACAACAAACTGAGAGGCAGAAGTTGAAAATTAGTGAGAGTGTCGAATTGGGTTGGATTACTCAATTGGACTTGATTTTTTTTCTCTCTCATTGATATGCCTTCTGCTTTTAAAGACTCGTTTGACCGTAGTCTTGGATGATACTTTGGCGCGTTCATATTTCAAGATAGCTCTGTATGTACACGTGTCAGCCAAAAGTTTCGGCAGCAGCTTATACGATACTGCCGGCCGGTCTCAAACTTTTGATAGAGATTGTACCTCATGCATTGGATAGATGGGCTACACGTATAGAGAGCGATGCTGAGATCGTGGCAACACCGCACACTCAGCGTGTATCTCCATCCTTCTAAGTCGATTGATCTTTATGCTTCCATTTCACACTCCTGGACTTTACCACGCCCCCATTGATTCGCAACAGCGTACACTGTTGCCAATTCGTCACAGTTGGTCGTGTCTTCGTTCCTTGTCGGGTAAAGTTGATATTTTTCATCGGTCTATATCTTCGGAACTGAACGGTAAAAAATTACAATTTTTTTTATAAATCCCACAATAGAACTGCATACACGAGTGTTTCTTTGAAAAACCTTAAGATCCATTCAGCGTCTATAATAAAAAATGTGAACAAAGTCCTATCCGATCACGTGTTAGGTATAGGCATCGCGTACAAAAAGACCCATTTTTAATTGAAAAAATATCTGACACACTGGTGGGTGGATCGATTTGAAAATGTGTGAATCGGTTCATGGAGGTTATAGGTGTTTTCTGGCGTAAAACGTATTCAATCTTGCATTTGAATACGATTCTAGGTGACGTCATTATTATCAACCACAAGAATGCATAATTTCAAATACGATTCGATAATCAAACCCAACCAAAGAAATTTTCTGTTAGAAAGTCGGTAGACAATATTCTGATGAACTAACCTTGTAACTCAATTTTTAATATATAATTTCCTAGTTCAATCCCTTTCATTTTAAATTTTAAACTCTCATGATTATTACCAGGACCGTTGCTAGGTGTTTTGCCGCCCTAGGCGAGAATAAAAAAATGAAGCCCCCCTCTTTTTACTTCCATCGGTCTCTCCGATACCCTTCCTCCACCACCACCAACATAAGGATAACGATTCGCTTTCGATGTATTGGAACGAAATAAAAGCTTTCATGGGGGTTTTGAGGGGCGTAGAACACATTTTCCATGGAAGTATTTTTTTCTTCAGATATGTGACGTAGGTGAATTATTGTAGTCTTATATTGGTGATTATATACCTCGAAATGAATTCAGCTAATCAAATGCATTTATCTAACCAATCAAATCCCAATATCAGCGAATATACACCATGTTGCTAGTATATCCGCGAATATACATGCTACCTGCAAAACAAGTAGGCATTTTACCATTGTTTATACCAAACCTATCAAAATAATTCAGTCACTGTCAGATTACTCCGAGTCACTATCAAATTTTAAAAAATGATGTCCGACCGTTTCGGAAACACTTCCTTAGAAGAAATTGGAAAAAACGTAGAAAATAGTATATTATGCAATGAGCACAAAATGATGCCCATTTTGCACGAGTATGAAATTTGCAGCACGAGCCGAGTGCAAAATGGCCATTTTGTGGCGAGTTGCATACTATACTTTTTCTATGACAACATATCGTTCACGTTTAATACATGCATACATTGCAAAAACTTTGAAAGAAATAAACTGATGATATTTCATTACTCCGAATTCGCCGCTAATGGGCTTTCTATCAGAATTAAAATATAAATTGAAGAAATATGTAAATATTTTCTTTATTGCTATTTCTAATAGGTACACGAAATAGAAGCCTATAAATGTATGTATGTATCTAATTGAAGTTGAATTCAATTATTGAATATCATATTTGGAGAACTTGATTGCTGAATCTTAATTCTTTACGAAATTATGATTTTCGACGTTGAAGTAGACGGCTTCTCCGATTTTCCATTTCAAATTCGTTGGAATGCCTGAAATTTCGTTCTGTATTGCATTTGCAATTTTATTTGCTATGTCAACACTTTCTTCGATTCATCAATATATCCCTAGCGACTGTAGTAGATTTCCAGCCACCGTGGCGTTTTAACGTGGTTATGTCACCTCCAGCATCAACAAAATTGTTGCGAAGGATCGGCGAAAGCAGTCGTATATAATTCGTAATTTGGCAATAAAATTTAACAATTCTTTTCCCATGCTCCAAACTTATTCAGACCTTTCTCTGAATGGTACACTTTCCTTTTTGATAATTAATGAAAAACCATAGACCATTGCATTTTGAGGGCAAAGATTTGCGTTTTTTTTATAAATTTCGTGGAATTTGCCAGTTACAGTAAAATTCCGTACTATTTTGGTTTTACTGTCGGGTTTTTATAAAACCAAGATCATTGAAATGGTAATTTTCATTTGATGTAATTCATGTCTTCACATGCCCCATTACTCCCATAAACCAATACAACCCACAATGTAAATTAGTTTTACTCAAACATATTTTTTCATCAAAAGAAATATAAAACTCATTTTTGTTGCCAAATATATTTCCTCTGGAGCCTTTTTAAAAATTATCGATGTCATTTGCTGTAAAGATCTTTGACTTTTTGGGTTTGTGCCGTTAGCTGCCCTTGAGGAATGCTTTCAGTTTCAAATTTGGAATATCTATATCATTATAGATACTAAAAGTCGTTCTCATCATTGGGAAGTGTGACCACAAGTGGAACTTTTAAATTATTTGGCTAAGTCGGAAAATAAACCTTAAAACGCTCTCGGAAAACATTTTGTCTTTTGATCTACCTTCCATTCCAAAAAAAGGTTATAAGCCGTTGATACTTTTCCCGAATAAATTCAGTGTTTTACCTTCGCTGCTTCTTTATGTTGGAGGTTCAAATCTAAGTCAATATCACTATCAGTTTCCATTTTAATTAATGTTTTATAAAAAACAACTTAAATTACTCGTTACCTACTAAAACTTTGACGGGGAAACGATCTGCTGACATTTCATCAATTTGTCGCTGGATGTCATAATTTGACAAGCCGTAGTCGTCGTGATTTTAAGTGAACCTAGACCTAACACGAATTATTCCATTTCGCATTTGTTGTTAGCAACTTCCCCAAGCAACCGATGCAAAATTAAATTCTGTACAAAATGTGCTTGTTTATGATTGAAGTTACGGTTATAAAATGAACATTATCGAGGTTGTCGTAGGAAAACATAGTTTTCTCTATTGAAAATGTTTGAATAGATAGCTCGATATATAATCTGGTCATATACCACTCGTGATAGATTTTTTTTGAATATTGTCGAAAAAATACCCTTGACCAAATTACTTTCAAAAAATTTGGTCTCGTGAATTTACAACAATATTGTCAGAAATTTAAATATACTCACCAAAATATCCATCCTTGTGGGTATAACTCTGACAATTTCGCTGGAAATCCAAAGTCTGTTCGTTGCCCACTTCATTAAAAAATGAAAGCACACCTGTACATAATAGATATTCATAATTTCCTTTGGGTGTTGAAAAGGAAAAAAATATTTTTTTAGTCCTTACGCTTCGTTAGGAAAATAACCTCAATTATACCTACATGTTTTCGAAAAAAAAATGAATCAACCAAAATCCACTTGGGATAATCCCCTTCGAGTTTACTGAAGAAATATTATCGTACGGCACCTGGCGTTTTCATATTAAATTTCCCGTCTTCCCAACAAGCGGATGTCGTATGAATGATTAATTACTCCTCTGAGGATCGTAATTAAGGGACAATTTCCGTTCAAAATCAAATTGTATCAGTACAAAATGTCAAGTTTGGTCTTGTCTGCAAACGTCGACGTCTCCCCAAAATTTTGCTAGGTTTGTTGGTGACTATACTAGATTGAGTTCAGTAGTCACTTACTGGGTAAAAAAGTCCTTCATGGAATGCACTTTGGTATTATCACAAAAAGTTAATAAAACAATTCTTATATTTTGAGAATGATGGCACACAACAATCAAATTTTATCCATAGATCTGTTTTATATTGATGCCATTGTTTTCCTTTCTTTCTTCAGAGTTGGAAATCGCTATTTCTTGATTTTCGGATACCCAATTAACATTGAAATATCTCCCGAAATTTATATTTATCTATTAGGCAAATTAAAAAAATCCGTTCATATTGTACATGGTCTCAAGACCGCAACCAATGTATTTATTTTATTTTTTTTAGGAAAAATTCAAGTTCCGTGGTTGAATATCTTCAAATATCGAACTTATTCCTGGATTAGCATTAACCAATTCAAATATTTTCATCCCATGTGGCCTCCCATTTTTATACAGATTTGGGGCTCCCCAGGGTTATTACCAGATTATCAATCCTTAATTACTTCTCTTGTACGACAAATTATTCATTGAGTGTTTCTCTTATGGACCGTACTCGATGGATAACCAATTTTAAATTACACAAATCTTCAATTGATCTCAGCTCCTTTTAACAGTTTCTAGTTGTGAAAGACCATATAAAAATGGGCAATTTTGGAACCATGACAGTCATTGACAGTGGTGAAGAGTGATTAAGTGAGTTATTAATGCGATTTTCGACAAGCGTGATGGAATGTTTCAGAGAATCCTGTAGAATTAGCGGGTATTCCGTCGGTTTTATAAAAAAATCTTCTTTACTTTTCCAAGCTTTCGTAAATTTATTTTGTCTTTATCAAGGTTTTATTGTGAAGAAACATAATAATGATGCAGATAATGTAATGAAAGTTAAAAAATAATTAGGTAGGTACCAGGTACCAGTCATCACACCACCCTCCTAATCAATATAGGACATTGATCAGACTGAAATAAAATCGTGGGGCGTAGCGTAACCTGAGTAAATATGTAAATGATCGTTCTGTGATGTTGCACGATGATAGTGACGGATTTACTTTTACTCACACACTGCAAGTTGTCTATTGAGAAAATGCATCCAAAACATATTATAATGATAATAGATAATAGAAATTCGACGCGCCCCACGATTTTATTTTAGTTTGATCATTGCCCTATATTGATAAGGAGAATGATGACTGGTACCTGGTACCTTACCTATATTAGGCGTTTAATCTTTTTCTGCTTTTAGTGCCTCATTATTACAAGGTTTCTTTCCTGTTTTCCTTTTACAAGGTTTCTTTCCTGTCAGTTTCAATCTAACTCCTCAATACATAATCCTTCCGGAGAATTAGATACCTAGATTTCAGTTTCAATTAATGTATTGACTGTCTAAACTCTATGATTTGTCATTTTGTTTCGGACACCATCTCGGATTTGGAATTTTTTCATGGGGTTGTAAAAAAATATGTAATCCGCCATTTTGTGGCGGCCACCATCTTGGATTTACAATGATACTGAATACACATAATTGTATTGTTATCAAAACAAAAGGTGTGTACCAAATTGCAGATCAATCGGTCAACAGGAAGGGGGTAAAATTTCAATTACTAGATTTGATCCACACAAGGCAAAAAAATATATCGATATTACGACTTCTGAAATTGTCACACTGATAGACATTTGCATTTTTGTGAGTAGTTGATGTTTCTTCGTTAGGTTGTACAGGGGATTTTGTATGAATATTTATCATGCATAAAAGTTCATTTTATAAGTAGATAGGACTAAATTTTTGTTGGTCGATGTCAGATCTCTTATTCAAGAAATTTACATCACTATTATTCGCCACCATTTCTAAAAGACGGCTTTTTAACAAATTTTGTTCTTGATGTATAATTTTTGTATCATGATAATTCGATGATATATGATCTCGGTTCACTACATGATCAGAGAGTGCACAAGTTTTTGGCGTCAAGTCACTTTTATTGCCAGCCATTCGAGATTTCAAAGTTCGAATCGTTTGTTAAATGTAATTTTTGTCACAAGAACTACAAGGTATATTATAAACTACATTGCTTTTCATCGGTGCACATTCTCCGTCTTTCAATTTTGTTTTATTTTTCATTCATTGGAAGGATATTTCTTTGTGATATTTCAATATTGAGTTCACTTTTGAATACATTATTAATTTTGGGAATCAAATTTTTCATTTATGGTATTGATCCGACAGTAATTATATTTATATATATATATATATATATATATAAATATATATATATAAATATATATATATAAATATATATTTATATATATATATATATTTATATATATAAATATATATTTATATATATATATATATATATATATATATATATATATATTATTATTATGATGATGTGGGTTGTTTAATTTATTTTGTTTTTTATTGATTGATTATTATTATTATTATTTCATTAACCACTAGTCATCACAATAATTTTGCAATTTGTTATGACAGTAAGCTTGATTGATTTGATTTATTATCAATTTCACTTGATTCTTTGGAAAAAATACTTATCATAACAATAGAAAATGCGGCTATGTTGTTCTTAATCTTTTTCAAACACCATTTTACCTTTCCTTTGTTAACTTATTCCAGCTCCGTCGGTAGGCCTATGGAGACATGATCATCCTACAACTCAGCAGAGTTCAGTTGCGCCATCTAGTTGCTTTGTTTGAAGTCAAGTTATTGTTTCATGAAAATATTGATCGTGATATGATCAAATGATGAATAACAAAACAGAAAATAGTGAAATTTGTTTCCCTTTTAGTGAAATGAATTTCCAAAGGTTTCAAAATCCTACTCCTGCGATATCTAGCTTATATGAAATATAATTGAATCTATGAACTTGAAAAATCATCACATGACTTGCTCATGCGCAAATAAATATTTACAGGTTACATTGACAAAGTGGTTATGAGTATGAAATAAAGTTCACCACTGTGGATAAATATTATCAAAGATCCCAAAAAAGTGTCCAATACCAATGATATCACTCCGTTTATTTGTGTTTTTCAAAAGTACCTGTAGTTCATTGCGTTTGTGCACTCACGAAGACTCCAGGCTGTGTCCAGTGCTTTGGACAGTGAACCTGTCCGAGTTGGCCCCCTTTTCTTGTTGGTTTTGTCCTATGTGGAATGTGATCTGGAAAGCAGGTAAGTGGTTTCTTGTTCAAATAGTTGTGGACTGTTTCTTGGTTTGAATTATTGATTGGAATTGCTCATTTGGATTCATTTATCTGATGAACATTTTTCTAACGCTTTCCCCTAAATTATTCTCTTTCGACCCTGTTTTCTTCCTCTCGTAGCAACCATCAATTTTTGTTTTTGGGCAACTTTTCTTATTATACACTATAGAACTTATTTTATATACAGCTTATAGTTATATACTTAATATTATTCATACAAATTGGTTATAAAAACTTATTCAACCATTTTCTGTTTTCAGATTTGATATTTTATAAATTTTTTTATGAGAAATTATTTGACATGTTCCTTTAAGTTTCTAAGTTAGCATACAGGATGTTTTTGCTTACATATAATTTTTATCTGTTTGAATTCTAAGATTTTGTTTGTAGATTTTTATGTCTATTCTTTTGATAGCTTGTGCAATCTAAATGGGTAGTTGGAAACCTATTGATATCAATTGAAACGCTCCACTGCTAAACTCTCCGATGATCTGCGTCAAACAAGATGGTGAAAGGTTTCAGAAATGCAAAGTGCACAGAAAAATTGTAAAACCACCATAGCAGGTATTCATGTGATGTATAGGTATCATTTTATCAAATTTTTATTCTTTCAACAGTTAACATATATTTGATATCATAACAATACTATACTATACATATATATATATATATATATATATATATATATATATATATATATATATATATATATATATATAGAATAAGAGAAATCTGTTTCGAATCCAAAAGAACCCACCATCCGTCTACAGCCTGTTTCATGGTTTCCCAATCATCAGGACGGCTTGTGGTCTCTTTCAAATTCGTATCAGATTTCTGGTAGGTTAATAGCCTTAGGCCAATACAAACATGTGAACTGCATCAGATTATTGATAGTGACACCTATAATCTGTGCGGTGAAGCTTAAACCTAATATCGTGGAATTTTAATAGCACGAAATTTCGTGCATATTAACAGGTCACCAACAAATGTGTCAGATAGGCCTACCCACGATACCAATAGTCGTACTCCTTATGCGTTTAACGCAAACAAATATCGAGAATAAGAGAAATCTGTTTCGAATCCAGAAGAACCCACCATCCGTCTACAGCCTGTTTTATGGTTTCCCAATCATCAGGACGGCTTGTGGTCTCTTTCAAATTCGTATCAGATTTCTCGTAGGTTAATAGCCTTAGGCCAATACAAACATGTGAACTGCATCAGATTATTGATAGTGACACCTATAACATAGGTTTAAGCTTCACCGCACAGATTATAGGTGTCACTATCAATAATCTGATGCAGTTCATATATATATATATATATATATATATATATATATATATATTTATACAGGGTGAGTCGGATTGAGACCGACAAACTACGACTACAGACTCCTCACCTCTTTTAGAGGTGAAAAGTAGCTATCAAGGTATGTCCTAAAGTGCATCCCCTCTGAGATACAGGATGTCGAAAGTACGAGAAAAAAAAAATATATATATATATATATATAAATAGATAAGTATGTATATATATATATATATATATATATATATAAGTACTTTATTTTTGTTATAAGTGTTTGACGTTTCAGGGACTCCATTATAACTTTCGTTTCGAGGTGTTTATAACTAATTTTCGTTTCAGAAGTGTTGTTACATATTTCTATGGCAATAATGAAAACGGTATTTCAGAATGTGACAGCGCAAATTTTCCAATAATATCGTTGATTTTTCGAACGCACCGCATGAGTATACTTGGAATTGATATTCGAACGCCATTCTGGCTATTAAAGCTCAGACGGTGTAAGCCTTTGGCAGTGCGCTCGGCATCTCCACAGTTTTCCTAGAGTTTGAAGCTCATGGATGCTGCTTTGTTTACTCAAGGAATGCACCGCCAACTACAAAGACAAACAAAATCAGTGTTGGCTGATGAGCAGCAATCTTGTTAATTGCATCTTGAGATTCTCATGAAAAGTTTGAACATAATGAGATTAGGATCATAGTGTAGTTTGAGAAATTATCTTGGAAAACATCCATTCTTGGGACAAATATTGAAATTGTGCTCTCCGCTTTGCTTGATGAAAATTAAGTTTTGAAAAATATATTCGAGACAACAATAGTTCGTCGAAATTTATACAGATCTTACTTTTTGCGACTCAAATAAGGGATGTAGGGGAATCTAAAAATGTATAATTCCATCTGTTACATATTCATTGTAGCTTTGAGACATATTTTAAGAAATTTTATCTTAGCATAATGGTACGCATATAACCCAAAACACATTCAGAAAAATACAAAAACTATCAATCTCAAAACCAATGAAATGAAGAAAAATAAGAAAAAGACACCTTTTGTTAGATATTGCATTCATATCTGCTTTATGAAAATCTATTTAAAAAGTGGAAATGTATGTTGGCTTCTATACAGTCCGTATTTTTTATATCGTACCACTATTGGCATCTCGAAAACGGTAAATGATACGAAGTTAGTTATATTAGAGAAAAATTGTCTATTTTAGTGAACAATGAAATGATGTTTCCAAATCGGAAATATCACGAACCGTTTTTAAAATATACGGGAAAAACCGAAATGGCCCGTTTTCTTTTCTTTGCGCTGGCGCCTTTATTTCTGGAAATTTGGGAATATGGAAATCTGTTAAATGAACTTTCTTCACTTCGATGTGTTGTGCTTCGATTTTTAATGTGACGTTTCGTTCTTCGAGGGCCACGCTCAACTAATTTTTTTCTAATACAGACCTGTATTTTTTTTGAATTTAAGTAGTTCTTATCTTACCAAGTTCATATATGTATCTCACCTGCTTTTTGTTTCTACATTTCTGTCCATAAATTCCATCATCAAGGTCCGAACAATAAAAAAGAAAATGAGTTCTGTCGCTATGACTTTGAGAAATATGTGCTTACAATGGGACCAAGACAAGCCAGAGGGACTCCATAAGAAGTTTTTTCACATAGCTGCAGTAGAACTAGCTTGGAGAGGTAACGAAGCAACTTTTTCAATGATACATTTTTTTAAGGAAGAGACTGACAACAAAGGCTGTTTAACAAACAGAATTGCATATAACTCGATGTTCTCCCAAACCCACCAAGGTGGTGATAAAAACTGTGCAGATACTAAGTGGCTTACTCAAAATTTG
>JAFIRS010008192.1:0-18951 GCA_018342105.1 Gonioctena quinquepunctata
TTTACTTTCAGTACTATTCATACGTATTGTTTAAATAGAATAAAGCTCGATTTGTTTCCCTTAATATTTTATTATGATATGGTACCCTATTTTCATAAGTTTTCCTGAATAGGCAACAACATGACAGCTGAAGTCTTCCTGGTTGCATATCGTATTGAAAGAATAGATAATGTATGCTAATAGAAATAAAACAATTATTGGTTGTCTATTTTCAGGGTAGTCAGTTGGCAATCCAAACGTTCTGTTGCGTGGCTAGAATGAGGCACGTAACAAAAGATTTCACGCAACTTTAACTGAAATGATTCAAGCTCATAAAACAGAGAACCCAGATGAACATCATTTTACAATTTTACCCTATCCAGTGATTTGCTATAATAATTCCAAAAACGCATCACATGGACTCAGTCCATATGAATTAGTTTCCGGACATACTTCAAGTAGACCCCCCAAAGTATTATATAATCAAAAGAATTGATGACAAAGTACATAAGAGACACTTGAACAACAGAATGGAATACTATTATAAAATACCTCTGAAAGGGTTCACAGACAAAAGGAAAAAGACAAAATTCGATTTGATGAAAAATAACATCATGAACCTATCACATATAATATTTTAGAAAAAGTATTTGTGAAAGAATCTGAAATAAAGAACAAACTAGAAAATGAATTTAATTTAATTTGAAATTTTAGAAGTTTACCAAAACTCAGCCCTTTTCAAAAACTTAGAAACGAATTACACTACTAAAGTCAATTTTGAACGATTGAAACCATAGTTTGTTTCAGATCAATAATGGAGTATCATTTATTATTGATAATTCTAGCAGTTCAACTTGCCAACGCCCAGTATAACATCTTACCTATAAATAACTCGATAGGAGTTTACTATCATGAACAAGGTGACATGAAAATTAGTAATGAAAAATGGACATTATTAGTTTATAAGGATATCGCTCCAATCAAAGTCGCGATAGATCATAATAATAAGATATTAGAAGAACTTATACATCCTGTAGAAACAAATTGCAACATTTCAATTCTGAAATCAATACACATATAAGCTCATTAAGTAAGATAAGTGCACAAGTAGATTTAAAATATAATGAAATCAAAATGGATTCAAATGAATATGATTCGAGATACAAAAGAGGTATTCTTAACGGAATATGCTCGATATGAAAAGCAATCACAGGTAATTCAGATGCCAGTGACGAAGAATATTTCAATGACTGTATTGATGAAATATATAAAGATGAACACCAAATTTCAGTAACAACTTCAGTTATAAAAGAATTCAATACAACTATTCAGCAATTGCAAATAGATGAAAAAACGTTTAATGAAGATATAAAGAAAATTGAAACGGATTTATGATTTGACAGATGAATTAGCAATACTCAACGCAAAGTTGAAGGCAATCGAAATCTCTGAACAATTATAAGAAAGTTATACTTTTCTGGAAGATGAATTGAATGATATTTTAAATGCAATAACTTTTGCAAGACTCAATATTATTCATACATCAATTATGAGACCGAATGATTTAATAACATCTCTTCTAGACATTTCTCAAACAACTCAGAAGAATAATCTTCCCTTACAAATCAAAATGTCATCAATATCCAAATATTTAGACATTATTGAATTACAAGCTTTTCAAGCAGATTCGAGAACTATTTTTATATTGAAAATTCCCTTAGTCGAACCAGAAATCTATACCATTTACCGAGTGTACCCCATTCCTATCCTAGACAACAGAACTGGGTTACATCACATTTTATCTACAACTCAAAATTACATTGCAAAAGACGATGATTCGATGTTGTATGTTGCTTTTCAGAACCTTGATAAATGTATACAATTATTTTTCAAATCTGTGAAAATGTTGTTTTATATCCAGTTGACAGTTATTCATTATGTGAAGCACAAATTTCAAGACCACTCTTAGAACTTCCCAAAATTTGTTCAGTTTCACTATTATTTGCAAAGGATTACAATGTTTTTGAAATTCAATCAAATACGTGGTTGATTACTTCATCAGATCCCTCCATTATAACCATTAATTGTCAAAAAGAAGATGTATGAACTCAAGTAATAAAAATTATTTCAATTTTGAAATTACAACCGCATATATTGGAAATACAAGAGTACATGCAAAATTTCTCATGTCTCAAGAACAAAATGTTACATATAGAACACTTCCAATTTTGATACCTTATCAATGTTGAAATAATTTACCTGAAAAAGAAAAGCTACCTGAGCTAAAACCTTTGAAGTTAAGCAAATTAAATGTTGACAATCTGAATATTGCCCAACACAAATTAAATCAATACGATGAGGAATTAGACAAAATAATAAATGAATCATTTGTGAAAAAACATATTTCATGATTTACATACTTCACTTTTATCCAGAGCCGGATTAAGAGGGGAGCAAACGGGGCTGCAACCCCGGGGCCTCCACAAGAGAGGGGCCTCCACAATATAAATTTTTAGGTAAAATTTCCTAACAAATACCGAAGGATATGCAAAATTATATTTACAAAATCTGACAACGAAAGAGCAGTTCTCCCACTTTTTCCTCTCATTTTTCGTTTCAAACATTCAAAAACATGTTTCGAATTCTTGTCAAAATCCATGGTCTTCGATCTGATGAATCATGTGTATATGCGAGAAACAATCACCAAGTAAAACATCATACTATTATACAGAATATTATATCGTATCGAAATTACCTGTAAAAACAAGAACAATTGAATTTAAAAAAAAAATATTTTTTTTTAATTAAATGAAGGATGTTCTGTCGATGTATTCTTCGAATGACACAAGCGATCTAGATACACAATGAATTTCAATAATCATAAGCAAAAGGAAATAATATTTCAATTTATGAATATGATTGCATCAAATTATTCATAAGACCCCTGTGCACATTCCATAAACGTTATCAATCAGACGGATGTAAACGTTATCAATCAGACGGATGTAAATATAGCCTTAGATAATTTTTATATTACCGTTAATAATATATTTAGCTCTTGTGTACCAAAATTTGTGTTATATAAAGAATATAAAAAATATCCACGTTGGTACACGAAAGAAATAAAAGAATTACTGAAAGAGAAAAATTGCTATAGAAAACTGAAAAATGTGTCGGATTACTACAATAACAAGTATATAGAGGTCAGAAGGTCTCTGAAATCTTTGATAAGAATAGAAGAAAAAAAGAATATTGAAAAAGTAGAGGAAAACTCGATATCTGTTGTAAATTGTTTTTGGAATTATGTTAACGCAAGAAAGCATAGTACCAACGTGGATACTTTTAGATTCAGAGGAAATAACATATTGACTGGGGACACGGCTGAACGATTCGCGGAATTTTTTGCTAGTGTTTATAGTACAGATAGTTCAAAATATGCAGATCATTTTGAAGATGGTTTAAGCTGGGTGAACGATACATTCAATATAAATGTTATAGAAAAATCTGATTACAGAGAAGCTATTAAAAAGCTTAAACCGAAAAAAGCTGCCGGTATCGATGGTATCCCACCATACGTATTGAAAGGTTGTCAGGAGTGGCTAAAATCTCCTTTATTACATATTTTTAATTTGATTATTAAAACATCTCATTTTCCTACTCAGTGGAAAACCTCAATCTGTACTCCAATTCATAAATCGGGAGATAAAATGGATAAAGAGAATTACAGAAGTATTTCTATTATGTGTGCACCTTCTAAGCATTTTGAGCAAATTATCTACTGCAAATTATATAATCATGTAGAAAATGTAATAGCTGACGAACAACATGGCTTCATGAGCAAAAAATCCATAAATACCAACTTATTTTTATTTACTAACTATGCCAACGAAACATTAGAGAAAAAACAACAACTCGATACTATATTCACAGATTTTAGCAAAGCGTTCGATCAGGTAAACCACGACTGTCTACTGCAAAAACTTAACAATTACGGATTTTCGAAAAATATGTTGAAGATATTTATAACTTATTTGAGGAATAGATATTGTGTGATAAAACATAACGGAAATGCTTCTGGTAAATTTCTTGCAGCTTCCGGAGTGCCACAGGGATCTAACTTAGGGCCTTTACTCTTTCTCTTGTTTATAAACGATCTTCCGACAGTTATCAAATACTCCAAGTGTCTACTGTTTGCTGACAATTTGAAAATATTTAAACAAGTACTAACAGTTAGAGATTGTGTGGCACTTCAGAAAGATATCGATAGTATAATTGAGTGGAGTATCAATTTCAAATTGAACTTTAATATTGGTAAATGTTCTGTCATTTCTATAACGCGTCAAAAAAATCCCATTAATTTTGATTATAGAATGCACGATGAATCATTGAAGAGATGTATGGAGGTGAAAGATCTTGGAGTAAAATATAACAATAGACTTTCCTTTTCTCCTCACATTGAAAGTATAACTAAATCAGCAAACAAAATGCTTGGATTCATAATAAGACAGACATCTCCTTTTATCAACATAAGAACCATGAAAATTCTCTATTATTCATTAGTACGACCAAAATTGGAATTTGCTTCTATAATTTGGCATGGAGAAGATCGAACACTGCTCCAAAGACTAGAAAAAATTCAAACAAATTCCTGAGATATCTGTATTTTAGAAGACACCATATTAGACCGGACTATAATACAGTCAGTCAGACTCAACTCAGCTTAGGCAAGAATTCAAGATTTATTCTCTGGACAGTCGGAGAACTCTTCTAATAATATTATTTCTATATAAAATTATGAACAACTTAGCAAATTCTCCTGAAATTGTGTCATTAATTCCATTCAACGCTCCTTCAAGACGCACTCGAACTCAAACAATGTTTCATATACCTTCAGTTTCAACATCCGCGAGGGCTCCTCTCATAATCATGCTTCGCACGGCCAACAATATCAACTCGCTAATCACATTAGACTGGAATTTAACATCTAATAGATTTCGAAAACTAATACTGGATTATATAAATAATGTATCTGTATGAAAGTTTTTGAGCATTCAGCCCCTCGAACCCCTAGGTTAACTTTGTTCATGATTTAGAATATTTAGTTTATTTTAGTTAAGTTCGATTGTGTGCCATGTACATTGCTAATTTACAGGCACTATTCATGTAATTAGGTCGATAGGCCTGTATGGATATTATTCAATAAATAAATAAATAAATAAATAATAGAACAAAAGTTCAAATTCTGTTGACTATTTTTCTGCCGATTCTACAAACACTTTGCCCGTCTATACCTGTTTTTCCTATTTATTGGCGTTGACAAGTGTCCGCTGAGTGGCGCGCTTGTAACAGAGAAATCCCAAATCTGAAAGTGTGAGTCTAAGAGAAGGATGACATTCCGCAACAAATGTAAATCCTTCTGAAAAGGACTATCAAAAAGACCAATCTAAGATGTTCTACTATCAAATTTTCGAAAACCAAAATTTCAGAGCTACATTCTCAAACATTGAAATTACAGTGATTATTTTTTGACATTGCTAGAAACCAATGGAAACGTTCAATTCAAATAATTCATATACGTTTTGGCCAATCAATAGTGGGAATATTCTACCTAGAAAATTGTCGCGGTAATAATTTGAGGTATTTTGTTTTTATTGTCTGATAACCTATATTTTTAATTTGACGTCTGTCATCAATTTTCATGAAAAGTGAGAAATGAATCAAAACCGGTTCAGTACATTATATAATTTTGCGAGGAAATGTGTTTATTATCGTAACATAATCTAAAGAATACCACACGAGAGTTCGATATAGTAGAAAATAATTATCTAGATTTCTTTCTCAAACTTGTTGGCATTTTGCAATAGCCACTCGAGCCAGTTGGTCTCCCTTGTCTATCGCCTGGCAACAAGTTTTCGAAAATCTGTCGAATTATTTTCACTCTCTTGTGATATTACAACTGAGAATGTACTTGGTTTTGATGGTGTCGAATTGCACTGGAGAGAGCTTATTTTCCAAAATGAAAAAAATAGGCGAATTACGATGAGACGAAGCCGCCTATCAAAGTTATCGCTTCTTACCACTGAGAATGATTTTCTCCGGATGCTTGATTTGACTGAAATCATCAATGATTTTTCGTCGAAAAAATCTCGCAAGAATCCTTTCGTTTACGCTGTAATTTAATTTATTTCTTGTATTTTATTATACCTACATATGCTCGTGTCGAAATAATTTGATTTGTTCCGCAATGTAAAAAAAAAAACTTGTTTGAAAAATAATTAGTGACCTCCACTCCTTTGTTGCCCCAGGGCCTCCAAACTTTTTAATCCGGCCCTGCTTTTATCATAATTATTTGTATTGTTTCACTATACATATTTTATAAGACCAGAACTAGACGTTCCATGAAAATTGGTATAATGACCTCAAGCATGAACGATCAGCCTCCACAACCTCAAGACCGGGAATAGCATTCTCATCCCTTAGAAGCTTGCTACCCTGAAGGAGAAGACCATGCATTCATCTTCAAGAACCAATTGAAGAGGAACAAATCGAATTGAATTCCAATGCACCCTCAAAATCATATGCCTAATGAAAGTTATCGCATCGACTTTCTTTTCAAGGGGAATGTTGTTATATTAGAATCCTGAATGGCCCCATTGTCCCAAGATTGCACAATATTGCATCATCTTCCTACGCATTTCCACAGGAAACCAGTCAACACATTTCAAGGTGTCCTAGATGAACGAAACCATGCACCGTCAGCACTCCATAGTCTATAAAGGAGGATCCCAGACTCCAGGAGGGCATTCGGCATTTGATCACCAGTCTTCGACTAATTCAACATTCCATTGTATTTAATATTCATCCCAGATATTCAAACTGCGGATTATTTGTAATTTAATAAAAATAAAGTTTTTTTTAAAGAAGGATATAATATATATATATATATATAATATATAATAAGAATATATAAAATTGGTAAAAAAAAAAGAAAATTTAACGGAATAGCCCTAAACGAAGAAGTTGTTTAACCAGAGACACGTGTTTCGGGCTCTCGGCCCCCATCAGTACGGTGAAGAAGTGCAAGGACACTCGGTAGAAAACAACAAATCAACGGAGTCAACAACAGAAGCCAGTCGCACATTTGTGGTTTCAGTGAGCATACCCTGCATTCCAGGGCAACAACCAACGTCACCACGGAGGCAGCTATAGCTACCTGCGTGACATCCAACTCCAGGATTATAGATATGAATGGGAATAATATCGAGGGGACTGGTAAACAAAACGGAAGAAATTCAATGTACATAGCCCTCAAAGAGAAGTGTTAACCGTAGACACGTGTTTGGGCTCTCGGCCCTCATCAGTACGGTGAAGAAGTGCAAGGATGAACAACACTTGGTAGAAAACAACAAATCAACGGAGTCAACAACAGAAGCCAGCCGCACATTTGTGGTTTCATCCTTGCACTTCTTCACCGTACTGATGAGGGCCGAGAGCCCGAAACACGTGTCTACGGTTAACAGTCCTCTTTGAGGGCTATGTCCATTAGATTTCTTCCGTTCTGTTCACCAGTCCCCTCGATATTCTTCCCATTCATATTTACAATCCTGGACTCGGATGTCACGCAGGTAGCTGCCTCCGTGGTGACGTTGGTTGTTGCCCTGGAATGCAGGGTCTGCTTACTGAAACCACAAATGTGCGGCTGGTTTCTGTTGTTGACTCCGTTGATTTGTTGTTTTCTACCAAGTGTTGTTCATCCTTGTACTTCTTCACCGTACTGATGAGGGCCGAGAGCCCGAAACACGTGTCTACGGTTAACACTTCTCTTTGAGGGCTATGTCCATTAAATGTCTTTATATATATATATATATATATATATATATATATATATATATATATATATATATACATGTTATGGAGTTTTTCACTTATTTTTCTTTGGTCAGAATGGTTTTGGTTTGGAAAATAGCAACCATATCCATTTTTTTTTCACAAATACTGAATTGACATTTTGCAATCATTGCATATGTTGAGTTCTCATTGAAATCATATCAATAATTGAAAAAATGGCTAATCGTCACCGATTGAATGGTTTCACGTGTGTGTTATATTCAATACATAAAATATGGCGCGGCTCGATGGAGAACCAAATGAATTGAAACGAGAAATTGTCATTGGAAGACGCGACCAAAGGGGACTTTCACATATCGCAGAAATTGATAGAAATAGAATCTGTTTGACATGCAACCAATCAATTATTCAAGAGATTCATCACCGTTTGAGAATGAATAATTTGACACAATCCTCAAAGCACACGTGTCTCATTTGAAAGGAGTTAGCTGATCTTCAAAGACTCACAGAGAATGCAGAATGCAGAGTCAACGGGTTCATAAAACAGAACATCTGTATACCAGAAAATACCCGTTTCTGTAGAATTCATCTTGATGATCGGGGATTTTCATTCCCCATCCTTACGCTCTGGAAGGTCAGGAACTTCAATCATTTTTAAACGAACTCAGATCTGTCTCCAAACGTGACGTAGACGAGAATAGTTTTTCTGATGAAGAATTCAAATCTATTGCTCCGGTTTGGTGACTAATATAATCATTGTGTATCTGTACTAAGACAAGATAGAGGTGAGAGACATATGTCTGAAAAAGATTTATTGGAATTCTCATGCAAACTCCGACAAGATATTTCTGATAGATTTTTAACCATCATATTCAATTATTCAAGCCGCCAGGCAACACGTGTAGTGATAACTAAAGTGCGAGAATCTTTGATGACTGGTTTCGTACCCGATAATATAGGATTTACCGCAATAGACAATTCATAGAACGACATGTTAGTGTTGAATGAATGTGTTTTTTTGTGGAGGAACAACGTTTTTTGATATGTTTTTTGGGTAACCTTCCACATTCTGAAAATACAATCAGGAAAATCTTAACCAGAATCTACAGGAAGAAATAAACCTCATAGAAATCTGTTCTTGAGGAAAATGCATATCCGATCAGTTTGTGGAAAACAATCACTGACATTGAAAACAAAAATCCATTAAACAACCAATTATATATATATATATATATATATATATATATATATATTGTTATCGAATGAGATATAACAAATTATTTTGTTATTAATTCAACCCACGTTTTGGGTGCCAATTGTTATATAATGATAATTTGCAAATATAAATTGTTGTTATGAAATGAAGATTGCTAATAATTTCCGCTCTTCGTTGTGAGCCAAATTGTTATGATATAGATAAGTATTTTCGCCCTGTATAATATGTTTTGTGATGTAATAATAATTGCTAGCTAACGTCACTGTTCTCTCGTCACTTGCTGCCAATTCTTATCATTTTTCTTACCACGACTAAAATCAGTTGGTACTCCTGTCGTCTACGATAGCCGGTTCAGGCAATTGAGCCACCAGCAGATACTGCTTGATGTCAAATCTCAATCTTTTCAATGTTTATAAGTATGATTGCTGATAATTGTGGAAAACAAACGACAAAGTATCAAAAAGCAATTATTTCCTTTATTCAGGAAAACTTAATTTTACCTGGCCTACGATAGATAACTTAATCTATGGTGAATCTACAAATGTTCATGGATAATCAGGAGAAACAGGTTATGGAATAATAGACACAACCTCACTTTTACCTTGAAAGTGAAAATTTCTTTAATAGTTCAAAATCAAATGAAAGTTCTTCTGATGGGATATGAGTTATTAGTGAAGTTGTTCAGTTCGTAATGTGCACTAGGAAAGTTTATACCTGACGCTGGAACTGTCGCTATTCAATACACAAACCAGAATTTGGATTCCCTTTTAATCCAATGCTCTCAGGAACTCCAATACCAAAAAAGGAACCATACAAATTCAAAAAATCAGCTTTGGAATACTTATATATGGGGTACATACAAGGTAATGTTGTTTGCTGCTTATCTTTTTGAAATTACTGAATTTTTTCTCCTCTCCAAACAAAACGTGGCATTCCTTTTCAATTTATTTTCGATCTCCTTGTGGCTTTGTTTTCCGTTACTTGGATACCATTTTTCCTCATTCCTTTTGATTTGAATTTTTGAATTCGTGCACTATGTTCTCACATTTTCACTGTTTGGGGTTATTTGTCAAAACTCATAAATGAATCAATTTTTCCTTTCTTACAGACTATTTACAATATTCAATCATAATTGTCTCTGACACTTTTCCGTTCTTATTTTCTCACAATTTCAAATCTCACATTTGACCATAGTGTTCCCTGATTGGCTATTGTCATCAAGAAGTTTGTTGTTCTCCCATTGGCTAAATATTTTTATCTATTCATATTATACAGAGGCTTCTTGAATAATTATGGGTTGTAATCATTATAACAGTGTATGAAATTGATTGTATTTTAGAATTTGAATATTTTTATCTATTCATATTATACAGAGGCTTCATAAAGGAAATATAATTTCAAAATATGTAAAAACAATATCTCTTGAACTAATAGCTATTGAGTAATTATTCTTTTTGAGGGTTTTTTATAAAATTGTTTTCTTTTAAAATATATAACTGGTTTTTCATAACATAACAACATTCCTGAATTTATATTCAATATTTTCTACTAGTTAGAAAATTTTGAATATCAATTTCTTTATATACAGTTATTGTATCTACATTAACTTATACAATTTTTTTATTTTCAGAAAACTACTTTGCTGTATTTCCCACCAGTTCAAGAAAAACAAATTCTGCAATGATAACTATTATTTACAACTACTTATATCATGTTTTATATTTGTAAACATTCTCAATATTGAATATTCCTCTCAATTGTCTTGTCTGAGGATGTATTAACCTATAGCTATTCATAGCAGTCTCATTATCAACCTCATAGGGTCCTTCGAATGGCATTAAAAGTTTTGCACAAATACCAAGTCTTCTATTTGGTATTCTTAATGCTTTTATAATGACTTATTCTCCCTTCTCATACTTAGTCCTTTTGGTTCCTCTTTTATTTTCCTTCTTTATATACTTATCAGCATTTCTTTTAATTCTTATATTTATTTTATATGTTATTTCTTGCACATCTCTTTCATTCATAATCCATTCTCTTTCAGGCATTCTTCCTGTCATAATGTATATAGGACATTCTTTCGTAATAGTGCTAGGTACTCCATTAAAATATTTTTCTATCATCTCTAATTTTTCATCCCATGTTTTATGATTTTGCTGCGACGTCAATCTCAAATATTTTATTATCTCCGGTATATATCTTTCTGTTGGGTATGATGATGGATGTCTAATACTAGTAAAATTTAATTGTATTCCCACACTCTGTGAAAAATTCTTCATTTGTTCATTAGTAAAATATGTAGCATTGTCTAAAATAATTTGTTCAGGTTTACCTACTTCTACTATGAATTTTGTTAGAAGATTTTTAACAGTTTTAAAATTAGTCCTTTTTGTAGAGTATATTTTAATAAATTTTGAAAAATGATCCACCATTACAAAATATGTTTGTTATTGTTGTACTTGGATCAAATTAACAAAATCTTGATATTATTTGTAAAGGTTTTGTTGTGATAATACTTTTTGTTTCATTTTTGTTCATTTTATTTTTATGTTTACTTAATTGACAAAATTTACATATAGCTATGATTTTTTTAGTTAATTCCAAATCTTGTGAACCTATATAATTTTCTCTAAATATTGTAACGAACCTAGGCCGGACCTGTCGCCTCACGCGTTGCCATCGACAACGATGATGTCATCCCCGGAGATATTCGAGAACAATCCAGTCACGCTGCCGCGGAAAACAACGGTCAATATTAGAAACAACTGGAACATGCTGTTCGCCAACCGCCAGAATTGGAAAGATCGAGAATTCTGTAACGGAGATAAATAGGCAGCCCTCAAGAGGGAGTCTCAGTCTGAGCAGCCGATAACGTCGAGCGATACAGTGGCGTAGTTAGTAATATGAATTAGTTGTAAATTTAAGTGTGAAATAAATTAGTAAAACCAAGTTAAGTTTATTTACGTTACAATTGGTGTCGGAAGCAAGATTTTGAAAATAAACAAGTGATCGTGGAGTGGATAGTCAGAAAAATGAATTGATAGACCTTTTTGTACGCCCAAAATAGACAGTGGCCCGGTTTTCGCGAAGTGGACAATTGTGCGTGGGAATATAAACTGATACACTGTTCGCGTGAAACAGACAATAGACTGGTGGCCCGTGGAAAAGAATTCGCGAAGTGGATTTTTAACAAACTGATAAACTTTTCGTGTAAAACAGACTGATACCTCGTCAAAGACAAAATGTGTTCAAGAAAAGTGCGCCTTGCGGATTTGAAGGTAGCGGAATTGAAACAGGAATTGGAGGAAAGGGAACTGGAAATAACGGGTAAAAAGCAAGTACTCCAGGAAAGACTTGCAGAAGGACTTATACAAGAAGGTGAGGACCCCGAAACATTTTTATTCGAAGTTCCCGGAGGTGATTTAAGTTTGGTAATGAATAAACTCAAAGAAACTACTAAATCCGTGAAAGAAGAACTGCAACAAAATTCAAGAAGCCTGGAAGATGAGCTCCTAGAAAACACAGAAGGCCTAAAAATAGAACTCTGTGGTGTGGCGAATCGTCTAGAAAAAAGAATAGGAACCGTCGAGGCAGAGATGGACAAGATGAAGGAAACGATCAGTAAGCTGCAAAAACGAATTGATAGTGCGCCCTCCACAGAGATGGTTAACAAAAATGCAACGCTGGACTTGAGTTTGAACTTGGATAAAGTTCAAGAGGGTATACAAGATGGGTCATTTCTGAAATAGGGAAGCTTTCCATGAAGCCGCCTCAATTCGACGGAAAAACTCCATGGGAAAATTACCGCCGACAGTTTGAAGCAGCGGCCAAAGCAAATGGATGGAATGCAGGGGAAAGAGCTGTAGCACTGACACTTGCATTACGTGGAGAAGCGACAAATATTCTACAAACCCTCACCGCCCAAGAACAGGAGGACTATGATCAGCTGATTGAACATCTAGAATTACGATATGGCCACGCCCATTTGGAACACGTATACCACTCCCAGCTGAAAAATCGCTGTCAGAAATCGGGCGAATCCTTACAAGAATTTGAAACTGACATTGCACGCTTGGTTCGTCTCGCATATCCAGCCATACCGGAAAATGTAATGGAGCGATTAGCGGTTCAGGCATTCTTGGATGGACTCCGTGACCAAGAAACCAGACAAGCGTTGATATTAGCTCGTCCAACACATCTCGTAGACGCACTGGCACGCGCTTTGGAATTCGAAGCAGCAAAACAATGCTGCAAGAGCCAAAATAAAGTTCAAACGATTGAGGAAGACTCACAGGAGCCTGCTAACTTGGAAGCTGCCATAAGAAAAGTGATGATGGAAGTGTTGCCTGAAAAAAGACAGATAAGATGCTGGAATTGTGGCAAAATTGGACATGTGCGTAGCAAATGTCCAACATTCATCGACTCCGATGCAGGAAAACTAAAGAAGGTCGACGAGAAGAGACAATCGTCGGCATGTGTCCGGCAAGCCCCGGTTAACAACGCATATGTCGCTATCCTTCAACGACAGAACAAAGGTGTCTTCGTAGACGGTCTCATCAATAACGAGCCTTGCACCATGCTGCCAGATACAGGTGCGACTAGGACAATTCTCGGGCCTTCCTTTGCCAGAACACCGGAACGGATTGAACCACAACTTGAAGCTACGCACAGCAACAGGGAGCCAGCTACGTATATGGCGAGCTACCGATTGAAATGATTTTGGGCAGCACTAGAGTGAAACATCAGGCACTTGTAGCGGACATCGAAGACGATGCAATCATCGGAATGGACATCATGAATTCCAGAGGGTTTGAATTAGATTTCAAAGACGGCGTCCTACGTGTCAACGGAGAAGAGCTGGTGCTTCATGGGAGAAGTGAAGAGTTGATCCGTGTGTTGTTGGCTGAAGATGTAAGCGTACCTGAGAGGGCTGAAACCATTCTGGAGGCTCGCCTGGACGGGAGTGCGAGCAGTGGAGACGTGGTGATGTTCGAGCCCAAACTTCATGATGAGAAAATTGGACGAGGGATTGCACTAGGGAAGACCATGTTGCGTGCTGACAAATTTGTGCCGGTAAGGGTCATGAATGTCAATTAATTTCCAGTGACCTTGAAGAAAGGAACAATATTGGGGCACTGCTCGTCAGTTTCCTCAGTGATCCGGAGTGTACGAGGTACGATTAGCCAACCCAACAACTTGCCCACAGAACTAGAAAAATTAGTTGCCATCTCTTCCGAAGACATAAGAGATTTAGTCAAAGAGTACCAAGACATCTTCGATGCCGGACAAGGAAAAGGGGGTCGAACTAATGTGGTCCAGCACAAGATTGATACTGGGGGTGCCCGACCGATCCGGCAATCAGCAAGATGACTTCCTCTTGCCAAGAAGGAAGAGGCTGACAAAATAGTCAGCGATATGGGAAAAGAAGGAGTTATCGAACCATCTGACAGTCCCTGGTCCTCTCCAGTCGTACTGGTGAAGAAAAAGGATGGATCGACACGCTTTTGTGTAGACTATCGCCAACTTAATAATGTCACGAAGAAGGACAGTTACCCTCTCCCAAGAATAGATGACACCCTAGACACGTTGGCTGGTTCCACGATTTTCTCGACCCTTGATCTGAAGAGTGGATACTGGCAAGTAGAACTGGCTCAGGAAGATCGAGAAAAGACTGCTTTTACCATCGGCTCAGGATTGTGGCAGTTTACCGTTATGCCATTCGGGCTCTGTAATGCTCCCGTCACATTCGAAAGATTGATGGAGACAGTGCTGAAAGGACTCTCATGGAACACGTATCTAGTGTATCTCGACGACATAATTGTGGTCGGCAGATCGTTCGAAGACCACGTGAAAAACTTGGAGGAAGTATTCCTGCGACTGAGGAACTCCGGATTGGAGCTGAGATCTAAGAAATGCCATCTGTTCCAAAAAGAAGTACGATACCTCGGCCACGTTGTCTCTGGGGAAGGAGTAGCAGTGGATGACCAGAAGATCAAAGCTGTTAAGGATTGGCCCATCCCAAAAGACATTCACCAACTTCGAAGTTTCCTTGGTTTGTGCACATACTATCGCCGATATGTGCTGGGGTTCGCAAACATCGCTAAACCACTGACCAGGCTCACGGAAGGTCAAACAAAGTTCCAGTAGTCCGAAGAATGCCAATACTCGTTCAGGAAGCTGAAGGGAGCTTTGATTAACGCACCTGTTCTGAGCTATCCCTTACCCAACGGGAAGTTCATTTTGAATACGGACGCCAGCAACGTGGGACTTGGAGCTGTCCCATCTCAGATCCAGGAGGCCAGGAGAAGGTCATTGGTTATTTCAGCAAGACGCTCAGCAAACCAGAGCGCAATCACTGTGTCACCAGGCGAGAGCTGTTAGCTGTTGTAAAGAGAGTGGAGCACTTCTACAAGTACGTGTATGGAAGAAGATTCCTGTTGAGAACTGACCATGCAGCTCTCAAATGGCTCTTACAGTTCAAAAATCTTGAGGGTCAAGTAGCACGTTGGATCGAGAGACTCCAAGAATTCGATTTCGGGATCGAACATCGAGCAGGAACTAGCCATAAGAATGCAGATGCCTTGTCGCGAAGACCATGTCCAGATGATTGCTCACATTGCCGACGAGCAGAAGAGAAAGAAGCAACACTTTGTAGAACCGCGGCAATGGATGACAACTGGAATGACAGCAAGATCCAGGAAGACCAAGAGAAAGACCCCGACCTTGGCTTAGTCGTCAGCTGGAAGAAGGGCAATCGAAGACCATCATGGCAGGAAGTCGCAGGTTACTCGCCGGCTGTTAAGTCCTATTGGGCACGATGGAACTCTCTTATTCTGGACAATGGGATCCTGAAACGTGTGTTGGAGGCCGAGATTGGTGGGGAAGACAGACGCCAAATAATTGTTCCCAGGAACAGAAGAGAGGAAGTGCTGCGGGAAATCCATGATGGAGTCGCTGGAGGACATCTGGGAGTGACGAAGACCCTGCAGAAAGTGAGGCAACGGTTTTACTGGGCCAATTGTCAAGCTGACGTCCAGGACTGGTGCAGAAAGTGCGCTGTATGCGCTGCTAGCAATGGACCTCGAATACGACCCAAGGCCCCGATGCGTCAGTACAACGTAGGCAGCCCGTTCGAGAGAATCGCCATTGACATCGCCGGCCCGTTTCCCGTATCCGACCACGGGAATAAATACATCCTTGTGGCAATGGAATACTTCAGTAAGTGGGCAGAAGCCTATGCCCTGCCCAACCAGGAAGCCGTCGCCGACGTCTTGGTGAAAGAGTGGATATGTCGATTCGGTATTCCAATGGAGCTGCACTCGGATCAAGGCAGAAATTTCGAATCCAACCTGTTCCAAGAAATATGTCTACTGCTGAACATCCGCAAGACAAGAACCACGGCCCTACATCCGCAGTCCGATGGAATGGTGGAACGGATGAACAGGACGATCAACCGCCACTTGTCCAAGGTTGTCTCTGACCATCAAAGAGACTGGGACCAGTATCTTCATTTGTTCCTGATGGCCTATCGATCCGCAGTACACGAGTCAACCGGTCAAACTCCTGCTAGTATTATAATGGGCCGAGAACTGCGACTGCCTTGTGACCTGAAGTTTGGGATACCGCCAGGACAAGACACTGCGGGAGAGGACTACGTCAGCAAACTTTGGCAGAGAATGGACGACATCCACGAACGAGTCTGGTTGAACATCCAGAGTGCCAGCGATGAAATGAAGAAGACCTATGACATCAAGGCCGATGCTGGAGGGTTTAAGGTTGATGACCTGGTTTGGCTGTACAACCCCAAACGTCGTCGTGGACTATCACCAAAGTTGCGGAACTCGTGGGAAGGCCCGTATAAGATCGTGAAAAAAATAAACGACCTTGTGTACCGAATCCATAAGCCACTCCGAAGGAAACCAAGGGTCGTCCATTTCAACAGGTTGGCCCCTTACGCTGGAAACCATGACCAAGTTCGCACCCTCAAGCCACCGGAGGATGATATGACGTTCGAGAAGTTCATGTCCTTGTATTCAAACGGGCAGAAAGTTCTACATGGGGTTACTAGAGAGGAGTCACGAGACCTTTTCGAGGTGCCTGCTGACTACGCACTAGCGCACTGTGTGGCAGAAGATCTTCGAATGTCCAGGGGCATCACCGTCGTGTTTTCCAAGAAATTTGGTCAACTCCAAACACTGCGGGAGCAGAATCCAGAAGTTGGTGGGGTGCTACAGTTGAAGAAAGGCCAGAGAAACATCTACTACCTAGTTACCAAGAGGCATTTCCAAGATAAACCGTCCTATGAAGATGTCGGGAAGAGTCTCACCAAACTAAGAGATACTATGGTGGACCAGAATCTGGTGGATCTAGCAATTCCAAAATTGTCCTGTGGTATTGATGGGTTGGACTGGAGAGTCATAAGAAGTATGCTGGAGGCGATATTCAGATCCAGCGGCGTCAAGATTTTGGTTTGCTGTAACCCTCTTCCACGACCGGTCATGAAGACCGTGGAGTGTTACTTCCATCGAACTTCACGGTGCAAATATGGGGAGTCATGCAGATATCGTCACACTCCAAGGATGACATTTCGGGACGAAATGTCTTTAAGAAGGGGGCAATGTAACGAACCTAGGCCGGACCTGTCGCCTCACGCGTTGCCATCGACAACGATGATGTCATCCCCGGAGATATTCGAGAACAATCCAGTCACGCTGCCGCGGAAAACAACGGTCAATATTAGAAACAACTGGAACATGCTGTTCGCCAACCGCCAGAATTGGAAAGATCGAGAATTCTGTAACAGAGATAAATAGGCAGCCCTCAAGAGGGAGTCTCAGTCTGAGCAGCCGATAACGTCGAGCTGATACAGTGGCGTAGTTAGTAATATGAATTAGTTGTTAATTTAAGTGTGAAATAAATTAGTAAAACCAAGTTAAGTTTATTTACGTTACAATATTAACCAGACTTTTCCAATCCCTATATGTATGTACTTCTGATGTATATATGTAATCACCTGTTCTGCCAATTCTTTTGTGATAACGTATAGTTCTTCACCATTCACTATTTTTATTGTTATACCATTTTTGTTTATTATTCCTCTTTTTTCTTTATTTGGTAATTTGTACTGATCTTGCCTAATTTCAATGTCAGAAAACAAACCTATATTATTTTTAAAAACATTTATCCCTATTTTTACCTGTCTAGGAGTATGTGTTTTTCCCATCTCCATTCTCGTTAAAGTGTCTGTGATGAAATTTTTTTTCCTGGTATATGCCTAATTTCAAATTTATATTCTTGCAATAATAATGCCCATCTATGTACCTATTACTTGCATATTTGCAATTTACAATTGACATAAGTGCTTCATGATCAGTTTCAATATAGAATTCTGCCCCTAGTAAATGAAATCTTAATTTAGTAATACAAAATATAACACTTGTCAGTTCTAATTCCGTAACAGTATAATTTCTTTCATGTTTTTCAGTAATTCTAGAAACAAAAGATATTGGAACTTCTTTTCCATTTTGTATTTGTATCAAAACTCCTGCAAATCTTGACAGTTCTCAATACAAAAGGTTCATCATAGTTTGGATGAAATATTTTTAAATTTCGAATAAATATGTCATTTGATTCAAAAAATGCTTTTTCCTGTTCGTCTCCCCATTTCCACTTGACATTCTTTTTTAAAAGTAATATTAATGGTAATTCTTTATTGCTTAGGTCTGTTTTTTTTTAATAGTTCAATATTTCCTAAAAATCATCTAAGAGTTCTTCAATTATATGGCCTGACATACTCTCTTATGGTTTTAATTCGTTTAGGATCCATTTCTACACCCTTTTCATTTATTCTTACTGTATTTTCATTCATATCCTTTTTCATTCTACTTTCCATACCTGCCATATTTTCA
>JAFIRS010008193.1:0-18946 GCA_018342105.1 Gonioctena quinquepunctata
ACTGACTTGGAATATTAATTTGTACGTTTTCACATTATAGTGTCCCGAAATAGGTGTCAGGTTGTATGAATGATGACATCATATTACTTATTCTTTAGGAAATATACCTGGATCTAGGAAATGATTTTTTTCTGATTTTCTGAAGCAGGGGGTCGTGTTTAACACCACTAAATAAACCTATAATAATGATAAATGTATTTTTACACGCTTTATATTAGCTTCACTTGTATGTTTGTTTGTTTGTAACCAACTCCTTTGGGCGCGATTTTGACCCACTTCCAGACGTCGGAATGAATTGAAATTTGGCAGGTGTACATAATTCCGGTGACAATGCATTAAGAAATTTTTGTGTGAAAAAAAAAACGAAATGGCGGCTCCAAAATGGTGGACGAGTTTTGTGATTATGGTCTGATTCTATTCAAAATTGGTATGTGGGGGTTTTTGGGGTCGAATATTATTATTCTATTGTAAATATTGGAAAATTCAAGACGGCGGCTTCAAAATGGCGGCCGAGTTTTGTGATTATGGTCTGATTCTATTCAAAATTGATATGTGGGTGTTTTTGGGGTCGGAGATTATGATTATTTTGTCAAAATTGAAGGATTCAGGATGGCGGCTTTAAAATGGCGGCCGAGTTTTGTGATTATGGTCTGATTCTATTCAAAATTGGTATGTGGGAGTTTTTGGGGTCGAGTATTATGATTCTTTTGTGAAAATTGAAAAATTCAAGATGGCGGCTTTAAAATGGCGGCCGAGTTTTGTGATTATGGTCTGATTCTATTCAAAATTGGTATGTGGGGGTTTTTGGGGGGTCGGATATTATGATTCTTTGTAAAATTGAAAAATTCAAGATGGCGGCTTCAAAATGGCGGCCGAGTATTGTGATTATGGTCCGATTCTTTTCAAAATTGGTCCGATTCTTCTCAAAATTGGTATGTGGGGGTTTTTGGGGTCGGAGATCATGATTACCCAATTTGATAAGATTATTCCATTTTTTAATTTGCAAAATAATAATAAAAATAATAGTTTAAAAAAAATAAAAAAACACGCTTTTATAAATAAACCACGCTAAAAAGTAGGAAATAAATAATAGTTTGAAAAAACTAAAAAACACGCTCTTATAGAAAACCAGACTGAAAAATAGAAAATAAGAAAAAAAAATATTTTATTTAAAAAAAGCGTGGGGTGCATGGTATCAATAATTATATAGTACATTACACACCTAGGGCAGTGAAGTAAGAAATGTCTCAGATCACAGGTAATTGTAGGCCGAGACGATACCATGCACCCCCCCTTTTTTTTAAATAAAATACTTTTTTTTTCTATTTTTTTAGTCTGGTCTATAATAGCGTGTTTTTTAGTTTTTTAAAACTATTATTCATTTACCATATAGTATACAATTTCAAAATATATATCAATATAAACCAAGAAGTGTAAGGTGTACAGTATACCCATTCTTAGTTGGATGATGTTAGGCTTCATCATCCACCCCTGATAAAACACAATAGGATTTGCGCTTTGATCGAGAACGCCGACGATAGGCAGAAATTTATTCTTTTACTTCAAAGGTAACTTTGTCTATTTTTGTTTACATATAAAATTTCAGTAAACTATCTGGACAAGGAAATCACTGAGGGATTTAGAAGTTATTTTCACTATTGAATTTTTTTGGGAGATAAGAAGAAACGGTTAATAATAATTATATATTTTTGTTGTAGCTTGGAGTTGGTTGGGAGAAGGTCAAAATGAGTAACACCACTATAGTTTTATTGCCGACGTTTCGACTTTTATAAAGTCATCCTCAGGGCATTACAAAGGGGATTGTGAACTCAAAATGAATAATACGGTAACAGCAGTGGATTGTAAGACAAATAGACCAGGGTCGATGATTTTTTAAACCAAAAAAAATAATAGTAGGATGACACGTTTTGGAAAAGGAAGAGAATATAACAAAAGTGAAAGGAAAAATAATTTACGGGCGATCTGAGGTCGGGAAGTGGAATGGGGTAAGTTTTTGAGGGTGAAAAATGGTTCATTCCGATTTCCGGCAAAACTGCAAGGCCTATGGTAAAAAGTTAATTTATGTGAAAAATTGAAATAACCAAGTTTTTGGTTTTTTATTTTTATCTTTTACAAAAAAAAAACGAAATTTGGTGAAAACCTACCTTTTTATGTCCCAAACACACTGTAATTTATTTGATTTGAAATATTTATTTTTTCACCTTATTTTGACTAAATATCGAAAAACCACCCTAATTTTCAATCGAAAATTATCGCGTCAAAATATTAGATTTTTTTTAAGAGTTGGTGGGCTTTCAATTCGTTGAAATCTCTACTTTCTGATGGTGAAAAAAATATATATACATTACTATGGTGAATGTTCTCAGAAAATGCCAAGAAACGAAAAAAACTCGAATACGAATTTAATAAGACATCTACAATTGAAAAGGGAAACATTCTCAATTGAATATTGATAGAAAGATTTTTCTGTGAATTGAAAAATCCACGATTAAAATTAAGTTATTTTTTGTGAATGTCTAACAGAAAACAACTATTTCCCCGGCTGAAGCCACGCTGGACATTGAACTACATCTGATAGATATTCTGAAAAGGCCCTAACTCAAAAAAAATCTGAAATTGAAAATTTGCATTTTCATTCAGATAGTTATTTGATTTTCTATTCCAGTCTTGATTAGGAACTCATAAAGATGAATGAGGCAAAGAAGAATGTTTTCCAAAAGAGAGTACTCACCAGAAATCATTCGTAACATTGACGCAGGAGAGACATCGCATTCACTAGGTCTTCAATACATTTTTGTTGGCGAAAATCTATTTCACGCTTCCACGATCATCAGGAAGACCGGAAGAAATGGGAAACACATTTTCAAGAAGCAATCTCACTTTGTAAAGATGGAAAAAGTTAGAATCATTTCTTTTGGAGAGACACTTTGAAATTAGTGTTTCCTGACATTAAAACCTGTCATGGGGTATGATAGATTGATTTGTTGAAAATATAAACAGGATGTTCATAAAATCAGATGTGGAATCATCTGCGACTGAAAGATAAACCTTAGTCACTATCTTCCATCGTCAAGATAACCTCTTGTGGGTATTCATGTTGAAAAGGAAACATTCTCAATTGAATATTGATAGAAAGATTTTTCTGTGAATTGAAAAATCCACGATTAAAATGAAGTTATTTTTTGTGAATGTCTAACAGAAAACAACTACTTCCCCGGCTAAAGCCACGCTGGACATTGAACTACATCTGATAGATATTCTGAAAAGGCCCTAACTCAAAAAAAATCTGAAATTGAAAATTTGCATTTTCATTCAGATAGTTATTTGATTTTCTATTCCAGTCTTGATTAGGAACTCATAAAGATGAATGAGGCAAAAGAATGTTTTCCAAAGAGAGTACCCACCAGAAATCATTCGTAACATTGACGCAGGAGGACATCGCATTCACTAGGTCTTCAATACATTTTGTCGACGAAAATCTATTTCACGCTTCCACGATCATCAGGAAGACCAGAAGAAATGGAAACACATTTTCAAAAGCAATCTCACTTTGTAAAGATGGAAAAAGTTAGAATCATTTCTTTTGAGAGACACTTTGAAATTAGTGTTTCCTGACATTAAAACCTGTCATAGGGTATGATAGATTGATTTGTTGAAAATATAAACAGGATGTTCATAAAATCAGATGTGGAATCATCTGCGACTGAAAGATAAACCTTAGTCACTATCTTCCATCGTCAAGATAACCTCTTGTGGGGTATTCATGTTGAAAGGAACATTCTCAATTGAATATTGATAGAAAGATTTTCTGTGAATTGAAAATCCACGATTAAAATGAAGTTTATTTTTGTAAATGTCTAACAGAAAACAACTACGTCCCCGGCTAAAACCACCCTGGACATTGAACAACATCTGATAGATATTCTGAAAAGGCCCTAACTCAAAACAAATCTGAAATTGAGTAACATTGACGCAGGAGAGACATCGCATTCACTAGGTCTTCAATACATTTTTGTCGGCGAAAATCTATTTCACGCTTCCACGATCATCAGGAAGACCGGAAGAAATGGGAAACACATTTTCAAGAAGCAATCTCACTTTGTAAAGATGGAAAAAGTTAGAATCATTTCTTTTGGAGAGACACTTTGAAATTAGTGTTTCCTGACATTAAAACCTGTCATGGGGTATGATAGATTGATTTGTTGAAAATATAAACAGGATGTTCATAAAATCAGATGTGGAATCATCTGCGACTGAAAGATAAACCTTAGTCACTATCTTCCATCGTCAAGATAACCTCTTGTGGGGTATTCATGTTGAAAAGGGAAACATTCTCAATTGAATATTGATAGAAAGATTTTTCTGTGAATTGAAAATCCACGATTAAAATGAAGTTATTTTTGTGAATGCTACGAAAACAACTACTTCCCGGCTAAAAGCCACGCTGGACATTGAACTACATCTGATAGATATTCTGAAAGGCCCTAACTCAAAAAAAATCTGAAATTGAAAATTTGCATTTTCATTCAGATAGTTATTTGATTTTCTATTCCAGTCTTGATTAGGAACTCATGAAGATGAATGAGGCAAAGAAGAATGTTTTCCAAAAGAGAGTACCCACCAGAAATCATTCGTAACATTGACGCAGGAGAGACATCGCATTCACTAGGTCTTCAATACATTTTTGTCGGCGAAAATCTATTTCACGCTTCCACGATCATCAGGAAGACCGGAAGAATGGGAAACACATTTTCAAGAAGCAATCTCACTTTGTAAAGATGGAAAAAGTTAGAATCATTTCTTTTGGAGACACTTTGAAATTAGTGTTTCCTGACATTAAAACCTGTCATGGGGTATGATAGATTGATTTGTTGAAAATATAAACAGGATGTTCATAAAATCAGATGTGGAATCATCTGCGACTGAAAGATAAACCTTAGTCACTATCTTCCATCGTCAAGATAACCTCTTGTGGGGTATTCATGTTGAAAGGAAACATTCTCAATTGAATATTGATAGAAAGATTTTTCTGTGAATTGAAAAATCCACGATTAAAATGAAGTTATTTTTTTGAATGTCTAACAGAAAACAACTACTTCCCCGGCTAAAAGCCACGCTGGACATTGAACTACATCCATAGATATTCTGAAAGGCCCTAACTCAAAAAAAATCTGAAATTGAAAATTTGCATTTTCATTCAGATAGTTATTTGATTTTCTATTCCAGTCTTGATTAGGAACTCATAAAGATGAATGAGGCAAAGAAGAATGTTTTCCAAAAGAGAGTACTCACCAGAAATCATTCGTAACATTGACGCAGGAGAGACATCGCATTCACTAGGTCTTCAATACATTTTTGTTGGCGAAAATCTATTTCACGCTTCCACGATCATCAGGAAGACCGGAATCACATCTACAATATTTTGAGAAAGTTGTAGAATCGTCTTTAAATTATATGCGTAGATGCCTATTCATTGCTATTTTAAAATAACTCATATACCTGAGTGACCTACGGAAAAAAGCACATCAAAAGGTATTTCATAGAGAAGTGGGGAAGGGGCTAGGAGGGTCTGGGCCTTACTACCTGTTATATCTTTGCATTTTCTGAGAACATTTACTATGGTAATGTATTTTTTTTCACCATCAGAAAGTAGAGATTTCAACGAATAAAAAACCCACCGCCTTTTTTAAAAAAGCTGATATTTCGATGAGAGAATTTTCGATTGAAAATTAGGGTGGTTTTTGATATTAAGTCAAAATAAGTGAAAAAATAAATATTTCAAATCAAATAAATTACAGTGTGTTTGGGACATGAAAAGGTAAGTTTTCACCAAATTTCGTGAAAAAAAAAATTGTTTGTAAAAGATAAAAATAAAAAACCAAAAACTTGGTTATTTCAATTTTTCACATAAATTTTGAGGTTACCGGGTGATTCTCTAAGGTGGCTCACCCCTATTACTTTTTTTTTATTAGATAGATAGATAGTTTATTGATCCAAATGCGAGCTCATAAAGCTATAGGACAAGTCAAAACAAAGTACCTGTGTAAATAAAGTTATTCATAAAATACAATACATAGTTGAATATAGATAAAATGAGACACACATCAACGATATCAACTCACAAAATCGATAAAAATATAAATTACTGAACAATTATAAATGTGAACATGTTTCAGGTAAATTGTTTGTTATAACAATAAAATAAAATAAAACATTAAAAATATTCAAAATATTCATCAAGGTTGTATGGAGTAATGCCCAATAAAAATGCTTTGATTTTTTTTCTGAAAATATGCGTCTGTTCTATTACTTTCAGCTCATTTGGAAGTACATTGTATAATCTCAGTCCTATCACGTTCAGTTATTTTTGAGAAATGGTGAGATGTGAGGGTGGTAAATGGAAGTCGTTTTTTTTCGTCGTATTATAATTGTGATATTGGTTGTTTGTGGGAAACTTTCTTTTATTCGCGTGAATATATGTTATGACTTCTAAGATAAAAAGACCAGGAAGTGGTAGAATTCCAAGTTTCTTAAAAATATCTCGACATGACGTCTGCTGGGAGACGTTTGCAAGGAAACGTATTATTCGCTCTTGTGCGATGAATACGTCTTTCGCTGCTGGGGAGCTCCCCCATATTGTAATTGCGTAGCAAATTCTTGATTGTACCTGGGCGTGATAGAATAGGAGCAAACTAGGTTTGTCCAAAACGCGTTTGAGGATTCGAATTTGGTAGCATTTGGAGTGTAGAGAGCTAGTCAGATTATTGCAATGTGATTTAAAGCTAAGATCGTTGTCGATTATGATACCTAAGAATTTGGAGGATGTACTATGTTCAAGAGGTGTGCCGCAGATGTTCAGGTCCAGGGAAGGTGGATTGGTGTTTTGCCTGGTATGAAAAGTAGTAAAACTTGTTTTTGACGTATTGAGAAACAGAGAGTTGTTGCTCAGCCAACTATGTAGGGCATCAGTTGTGTTGTTTATTTTATTTTGAAGTTCTACTGCGGATTCATCACAGAAAAGCAGGGTAGCATCATCAGCATACAAACAGGTGAAGGCTCTTGGCAGAACAGTTGGCAGTTCATTTATATAAATTATAAAGGGTATGGGTGCTAGGACGGACCCTTGGGGAACACCAATGTTATTTTGTTGTGGATTTGAGACATGGGTTATTGTTTTAATATTGTTGGTGTGATTGATTTTTACCCGCTGGATTCTTCCTTCAAGAAAGGAAATGAACCATTCGTAAGGTTTACCTCTTATTCCATTAAGATAAAGTTTATCGAACAATTTTTCGTGTACCACACAGTCGGAAGCTCGACTAAGATCGCAGAAGACTCCTGTTGGATTTTGTCCAGATTCAATAGATTGTATAATATTTCCATAAAAAGAGTTAATGACACTGATAGTTGAATGTCCTGTACGGAAACCATGTTGATCGGGATGAAGTAAGTTATTCACGTTCAAAAAGTTGAGGAGTTGAGAAAGCATAGAATATTCGAAAATTTTCGAGAGTACGGTAGGCACTGTGATTGGCCGGTAATTTTCTAAATTATGCGGGTCTGATTTTTTGAAAATCAGGGAGACTAGTGCATTCTTCAATCTGGTGGGATACATACCCTCTTGAAAAGATATGTTTATTATATGAGTGAGGGGTTCGATGATGTAATCAGCAATTTTTTTAATCAAATAACCTGATATTTCATCAGGACCGCAGGAATGTTTTTTCTTTAGTTTATATTTTATGATGTCCCTAATTTCTTCCACTGTGACATTTTTTACAAAAATACTGTTAGGTATACTTCTCTGAGAAGTGCTTGGAGATTTTCCTTTTGTGTTGATTTTATTGATGGTATCATAAGGGGCCTGTATGAAAAAGTTATTGAAGGCTTTGGATATTATTTGTGGGTCCTCAGTTTCTTCATCATTCAGTTTAATACAAATGTTTTTATTCGTGGAGGATCTTCCGTTCAGCATAGAAATAACACCCCATGTAGTTTTATTAATGTTGGAAGAGGTATATATTTTGTTGTTGAAAAATTGGCTTTTCGTGATTTTAACGAGCTCATTGTGCTCTCTTTTTGAGATTTTATAGGTTTCTTTCAAATTTGAATCTTTTTTTTGAGCATAATACAGGTGTTTCAAGTTTTTGCTCGATTGTTTGATGCTGTCATTAACCCATTCTTTCCCATTTTCAGTATTCTTAAAGATTTTAGTCGTTTTTCGTGGACATCTTTGATCAAAGTGATACATCAGTTTGTCGTGAAATATGTTGAATTTCGTTTCAACGTTTGTTGCTGAATATACGTCTACCCATGTTTCATTTTTCAGTTCTGTTATGAAGTTGTTGATGTTGGAAGATAGAAGTACGAAATTGGGGGGTTGTGCATTATAATTTAATTTACATTTTTCTACATATTTACTTGCTTTGCCGTACTTCCCCAACTTTCGATTTTCAAATGGTACATCCTATATATTTTTACTTATTTTGATCGAAAATGTCATTCTGAGTCCAACAACACCTCACTTGTCAATATTTGACAAATAAAGTCATTTTTACACGCTTTATATCAGCTTCACTTGTATGTTTGTTTGTTTGTTTGTAACCGACTCCTTTGGGCGCGATTTTGACCCACTTCCAGACGTCCGAATGATTTGAAATTTGGCAGGTGTACATAATTCCGGTGACAATGCATTAAGAAATTTGTGTGAAAAATAAACAAAATGGCCGCTCCAATATGGCGTACGAGTTTTGTGATTATTATTCCAATTTTCATTTTTCGATCTAAAATGCCATAGATTGTGTAAATCGCTTCATTCTTGATCAAGTAACATGGAAAAAATACGACTTTGAGGCTTATGACTTCACAGTCGTTTTAAGAATTATTTAAATGTCGCAAATATGAATGTTTTCCAGTTAACTTGACTTTTTCAAATGGAAAGGGGGTAGCTCGTCGGCTTTTAATGAAAGATCATTTTCTCACGAATAATTTGATACCACACACTTTATTTTTGATATTTTTCTGAATAATTGCAAGAAGCGATCATACCTAATAACAAATAATACGTATTCGGTATACTTATGCACTAAATCCGTTGTTATCCGTGACAAACAATTGAAGCTGTTGCTAGTACTACCTAAACAAATAGGCTAATGAATATGCTGTAACTTTTAAAAATGTATTTGTGGCGTAGTTTATAATTTGATATGGAAAATTATACTAAAAACGAGAAAATTGACATGTTGCTAATTTACGGAGAAGCAAAAAAGAATGCAACTGATGCAGCTCGAATTTATGCTCAGAGATTCCCTAATCGTCGCCATTCCACTCGGTATTATTTTCCAAAACTGGAAAGGAAAATGCGAATGCTATCTTAGGACGCAGTGACATGTACTTACGGCAAATTTCAGCTGGATTAAATTTGTGATCATTGTTATTTGGAACTACAAATGTTTTTTTTATTTTCGTTTTTGAATCAGGAATTTTAACGATTATATAAGAATCCTTGTCCTCAACATCATATATTGTCATTTCAGAAAGTTCCTCCCGGCGACAGGCGCAGCATCAAGCAAAAATTTCTCTCGTGAAAACGTTTGCCTTTTTCGACTTATAGCACTTTTTCTTTTAAGAAATGCCTTTACTTTGGATAATCACCTATTCTTATATTCTTGTTAACAGCTAAAGTTGATTTTAACATAGAAAACTTCGACCACAGGGTTAACGACTTTAGTTTTAGATTTTTCTCCCAAATGTGCAGAAATAACGAGTTCTTAGATATTTTTTTCTGAGAACACCAACTATCAAATGCGTCATATTCTTTTTTAACCGACGAAACCAAAACGGAGGAGGTTCTCTATTCGACCCGTATATTTTTTTTTCCATCATATTTTTTTATGTATGATCACGCATAACTTTTTACTGAGGGGTCCGATTCCGATAATTCTTTCATCAGTGGATAGGGTGTACTTCGAATTTGGTCCCATTTGAATTTAAAAGATGAAATCCTTCCCTAAGGGTAGCGCAATGAAGGATATTGATCACTCACCCTCTGAAATCTGGTCCGTTAACCGATTCTATCAGGCATAACTTTGTACTGGGTTCTTCGATTTGGATGTTTTTTTTTTAATAGATAGGGTATACCTTATATTTGAATTTCGGAAGGTATTAGCGACCCTTACGGGTGGAAAAATAGGGGATAATTGATTTTTCACTAGTGAACATTGGCATACACTTCGTGTTTTTCTTCTTCATAAAACATACGTAGTTGACAATGACAGATCGCTACTGACATTATTCTTGTTTCACATCCGTCAAAATCAGTATATTTTATGAGAGGATGGAATGATATACAAAGTAATGGAATAAACTAACCAGAACAACGAAAATAATTTATATTACAACAAATAGTCAAAGTTGATAATCATATTATTTAACTGGTAATAGTTGAAGTAAGGTGGGTAAGTATATAAGTATTTTGGAAGTAATCAAAAAACAAGTAGGTAGTAATTGGTAGATTTTGGCCACAAAAAATTAAAAAATAAAAACTTTTTAACAAAAAATTAAACAGACGAAATGCGGAACTGAAAAGTGAAAAATAAAAACTTTTTAACAAAAAATCAAACCGACGAAAAAATCAACTGAAAAGCTAAAAATAAAATAAACCTCAGTCTAAGTGATAATTGAGCTCCTAAACTAATGTAACTGATTTTGAGTCGGCGCCAAACAAACTAGCAATTGAATTAGGTGAAGCGTAAAATGATGGCAGCGAGATGCACGGCTGCGTTTTGATGACTTCTTTCATAGATAATGATCTTCGATAATTGTTTGTTTGGCGCCGACTCAAAATCAGTTACTTACATTAGTTTAGGAGCTCAATTATCATTTAGACTAAAAAGGTTTATTTTATTTTTGGCTTTTCAGTTGATTTTTTTGTCGGTTTAAATTTTTGTTAAAAAGTTTTTATTGTATAGTAGTCTGGACTTTACTGGTAGGAGTTCTAAGCTAACTGCTTCCGCTGACTCCATCACATCGGCAGGAATATCAGATGTATCACTAAAATTTTCTCATCCATAATTAAAGCGATATTTTATAAATTCACGAAAATTATCTGTTAACGTTTTACAGTAATGGCGACTTCAATAATTGAAATTGTTACTATACATCCTGACAACCTAATATTTGTTCTTATTTTTCCTGGTAGGTATGTATTGCGATTGACTAAAATAATTTTGCTTAATGTCACTGTCATTGCCAAAACAACAAAAATTGGACGTTGGCTTTCAAAACGTTAATAATAAAGGGTATTTTAATTTTTATATTAAAAAGCAAAGTATTGGAAAAAATCATGTATACAACTTGAATAAAAAAAAGCCTCATTTTTGCGCTTGCGAGGTTTTATAACCCGCCTACGGCTCGTTATGAAAACTTCTTGCGCGTGCAAAAAAAAGTTCCGTTATATTCGTGTGTATTTATTAAAAAATTTATTGATTTGATTTATTGTAATGAGGATGATCCCGTGTAATAAAGTAAATTCAAGTTTTATAAACATCAAAAATGACGTTTTTAGTTTACAGGTATGTGAATTGAAAACTGACGTTTTCAGATAATGTGTCAAATTCACTTTCAACACTAGTGTTAAAAATATTGGCAAAACTGGTGTTAAAGAGTGAAATCATGGTAGATACTCAATAATATAAATCTGTTCAATAGAAACATTTTAATGAAATGTTATAATAATACTTGGACCGCAGCTACCTAATAATTTGTTTGAAAATATGAACAGGATGTTCATCAAATCAGATGTGAAATCATCTGCCACTGAACGATAAATCTTAGTCACTATCTTTAGCCGGGGAAGTAGTCATTTTCTGTTGTATATTCACAAAAAAATTACTTAATGTTTATAAAAAAATCTTCCTATTCAATATTCAATTGGGGTTGTTTCTTTTTTCAACAGTTACCTACTTATGAGGAATTGTTTATAAACATTAACATGTATTAGGCAGTTTGAACAATTGGTAATATTAATTCCCTGAGAAGTAACTGAAAAAGTATTCAATTCAACTGCAGAACGTTCATTATCGCTAAATAATGACAGTGCTATTGAATTGGGATAGTCAAATAATGCAGGTGCAGAGATACATTTTATCGGCAATTTTATTTTCATTTCCAATGTAACCCTCAGTTACGGTTAAGGACGTCCATCCTCCATTCAATAAAAACTTTTTAAGAAAAATTAAACCGACGAAATACGGAACTGAAAAGTAAAAAATAAAATAAACCTTCCTAGTCTCAATAACTGAGCTCCTAAACTAATGTAAGTAACTAATTTTGAGTCGGCGCCAAACAAACAAGCAAATTAATTAGATAAGGCGTAAAATGAATTTACCATCGAGCTGCACAATACCACCCCGTTTCATGTGGCATTACAATTCGGCCGACTAGGAAGGTCTTCGTATGTTTTTCTCAGCGTTTCCATGGAAGAGAGTTTGTTTCTCTTCAGTAGATCCAACACGATGTGCTGAGACAATTTGTGAAATCATCATGTTGGGGATGCAAACCTACATACCGAATACCGAAAGGAGAACATCATCCGATAAGACCTGGTTTAACAGAAACTGCTCTAGAGCTGTGGCTTCCAAACAGGCAGCATACCATCGATGGCTAAAAAATCCGGGCCCTGAGACCAGAGCAGCATATGTCGAGGCTAGAGGCATATGCAAAGAGACAATAGAATGCTCAAAAGATGCCCATAATTCCAGAATAAGATCAAAACTTGCTGAATGTCCTAATGGATCCCGTTCATTTTGGTCTTTCGCCAAAGCTGTGGGAAGAAACTTCACTTCCAGCTCATTTCCTCCTCTAACCAAAGAAGATGGAACACTAGCAACGACTGCCCAGGAAAAAGCCAATATCTTTGCGCACCTATTTGCTGGAAATTCCACTCTGGATTCATCGGGAAAACAACCCCCGAACATTACACCTATTGACAGTCACATGCCCGAGATCACCTTTCGCCAACGTACTATCAGAAAGATTTTGCTGGGTCTCAACACCAACAAAGCCTGTGGATCTGACGGAATCCCGCCGATTGTTCTCAAGAAATGTGCCCCCGAACTAACACCTGTTCTTTGCAAGTTGTTCAACCACTCTTACAATTTGGGGTATTTCCGTCCAATTGAAAATTGCAAGAGTACAGCCAGTCCCTAAAAAGGCAAAAGGCCCTACCTAGCAACTACAGACCTATCGCACTGCTATCTATTATTTCAAAGGTCATGGAAAAAGCCATCAACATCGAGCTCATGAAATATCTGGAAGACTCCAGGAATTGTCAACGATAGGCAATATGGCTTCCGCCATGCAGAGATCAACTAGTGGACATACTCGCTTACCGTCTCACATATATGGCAGCTATCTATTGAAAAGTATGGAGAAACTTCAGCTGTGGCATTAGATATCTCCAAGGCGTTCGATCGAGTTTGGCACCAGGGACTCCTCGCCAAGCTTCCGTCTTATGGCTTGCCCCTCAGCTGCTTTCACGCGAGCGTTCGGGCCGAGTTTCATCTGACAGTCTTCTCATAATTTTTTAAACCTTTATGCTGGTGTTCCGCAAGGATCTATTCTCGCACCAACACTATTTCTACTTCACATCAACGACCTGTTGAAAGCAACTTCATGTCCAGTACACAGCTTTGCCGATGATAGTACCCTCCATACCGCTTTCTCTTCCAGGGCCCCTATATCAGCCCGTGAAACCAGAAATGAACGAGGAAGAAATGTTAATAATATAAATATGGACTTAGCAACAATTCTCGAGGGGATCTAATAACTTGGTAGAATTCAATGCAAACAAAACACAAGCATGTCTTTTCTCTAGAAAAGTCGATCACACTGTACCTAACATAACTTTGTCAGGATGTAACCATACAACTGAAATCATCCATATCGATGCTTGGTATTACTATCAGCAATAACCTTTCCTGGGAAAATCAAGTGAGATACATTGACAAAAATGCATACCAAAACTTGGTTTTTGTTTCGTGCCAAGAGCTATTTCACCCCACCCAGCTGCTTATGATCTATAAGGCACAGATCCGACCTGTCCTGGAATACTGTTCCCATATTTGGAGCGCGGCACCTAAACATATCCTGAGGCTATTGGATTCTGTCCAAAAGGGCAATCGTCTCGTCGGTGATGCCTCGCTTACAAACTCGCTCACTTGTCTGGAACACCGTAGAAAAGTTGGCGATTTGTCTCTATTTTATAGATATTTTCATGGGCGATGCTCTTCTGAAATATCAACAATCGTTCCTGCTTTGGCAGTCTCTTCGAGACTAACCCGTCAAGTTCAGTCATCACACCCCTTCGTGGTCACTTTGGAGACCTGCACAACATCACTTTCCAAAGACTCGTTCATCCAACGAACAGCGAGGCTTTGGAACTCATTGCCTAGGGAGGTGTTCCCCGAGGCATACAACCTCCAGAAATTTAAGAAGAACACCAACTCCTACCTTCTTTCCCTTTGTTCCCACGATGTTCTCTGAACATTACAGGATATCCCTTTTCGTGGGAACCAGAACATAAAAAAAAAAAAAAGTAATTTAATGATCTTCGTTGATTGCTCGTTTGGCGCCGACTCAAAATGAGTTACTTACATTAGTTTAGGAGCTCAGTTATTGAGACTAAGAAGGTTTATTTTATTTTTTTATTTTCAATTCCGTATTTCGTCGGTTTAATTTTTTGTTAAAAAGTTTTTATTTTTCAATTTTTTGTGGCTAAGATCTACTCATTACTACCTACTTGTTTTTTGATTACTTCCAAAATACTTACTTACCCACCTTACTTCAACTATTACCAGTTAAATAATATGATTATCTACTTTTACTATTTGTTGTAATATAAATTATTTTTGTTGTTCTGGTTACTTTATTTCATTACTTTGTATATCATTCCATCGTTTCATAGAATATTATGATTGTGACGGATATAGGAGAACAAAAATAATGACATTAGCGATCTGTCATTGTCAACTACATATGTGTGCCAATGTTCACAAGTGAAAAATCAATTATTTTCTATTTTTCTACCCGCAACAGTGGATAATTCCATTCGAAATCCAAATATGATCAACTATGAGGTATACCCTATCTGATAAAAAAAGAATCATCCAAATCGTAGAACCTGAAGTTATGCCTGATATAATCGGTTAACGGACCAGAATTCAGAGGGTGAGTGATCAATATCCTTCATTTTGCTACCCGTAGGGGTGAATTTCATCTTTAAAATCCAAATAGGACCAACTTCGAAGTACACCCTATCCACTGAAAAAATAATTATCGGAATCGGACGTCTCAGTAAAAAGTTATGCGTGATCATACATAAAAAAAAATATACGCGTCGACTAGAGAAGCTCCTCCTTCTTGGTTTCGTCGATTAAAAATCGGTCAAATTGTTCTCTTGTTAGAATTTTTGGTATCCGATAATCTTCTGTTTGAAAAATGCTTACAATTTATGGTAACTATTTATATCCACGTTTTTCTTGATTTTCAATCCAGCTCTTATTATAGAAAATTTGGGCCACAGGTTGATGACTTCCATAACTTAGATTTTTCTTCGAAATAAACTAAAAGTACGCTTTGACGAGAGACGCCAATTATTCTTCATATCATTCATGATCAGCATTGCAGGATATCCTCGATAGTCTAAAAAACCAACGCCCACAATTTAAATTAACGTTCACCTACATAACAAGGCATGTACAGCTCTGCTGAAGGTTACGAGTCCCGGTATACGTAGTATATCTGCCTAACGAAAGTGTTTTTTTTTTCAGAATTCCACTAAGTCGTAGACACAGTTGCATAAATGTATACTCGAGTTTTTGTTTCCAATCCAGGAACACTCAGTATCGTGAGTTGAGATGAAATGTCTTTCGTCAACCAATACACAAATCTGATAGTCTGTTAACTACTCTTTGGAATACAATGAAAAATGTCATCAGAACACAGTTTTGTTGACAAATGCACTCATTCCATGAAAATAATTTTTTTTTATAAATTAATTGTTTGCTTACATTGCTGATGACATTTCATTATTTGTTCAGTGCCACAATTGAACACATTGCGGGTTTTGGTATTATTTCTGATAAATATTGTATAATAAATTCAAGTGATTATAGATTCGGAAACTCTTCTAGAGAAGACATTGACGATTCAGTTAGCTCAGCTATACCAGTGAACACAGTTAATACAAGGAAATCATTATGGCGTCAGTTCACCTCGTTCTATGATTCAATGAAATATGGACTACAGCGGGATACTCCAACTACCGAAATAGCAAGAATTTTGAAAGACTGGGGTGAACCTGAGGAAATGTGACGGTGAAGATTATCAAGACAATTTGGAACACAACCGCTAAGATGGTGCAAGAAAAATATTTTCGAGAATTCAAATAAATCCTTTTTCTGATATTGAGTTTGAAACTACTAGAAATGCGAAAAGAAGGCAATTTCAAAATCTTCCAGAGACACGAAAAGTCATTGCAGCTTCTTTATACAGTGCGTCCATAAAGTAACGCATTTCCAATAATTACGTCAGGTAAAAGTCAAGAAAATGAGATCCCCGAGTATCTTCACGAAATTTCCACAGGAGCTTTAGAAGACGATAAAAACAGTATAGCAATCGAAAATTTAGCGCGGAAAAGATAATTTCAGGAGATATGGGCCCCCGAAGGTCCATAAAGAGAGGTTATGGAATATCACTTTTGGAAACTGCTGATTCAAAGAATAGCTTCTCACACTAAAATATTAACTGTTCACTCGTTTAACGTTTAAGTAACATTGAAATCACTTAATGTTCGATAAAGTCTCGATCAGTTTTCAGTCAGTTTTCATTTAATTTTTCACATGAAATGTCAAAAATCAAATATTGGTGGTTGCATTGTGCTTTGATCTTGGCGTTTTATGGACATGCCACGTTGCCAATTATTCAAGTGAATTGGGCCAATCCGGATTTTCGCAAAATTTTCACGAAATGTTCACGAAATAATCACAGAATTATCAAAACTCGATAAAAACACTTAAGCAATCGAAATTCAAGCGCGAAAAATATAATTTGGAAATGATGGCCTTTTGAAGTTAAAAAAAAGTATGGTTTCACTTCTTCAATATTAGAATATGTATTAATTTTTTTCGCAAAATATTCTTGATGTAGACAATGAAATGTACATTACATTTTTTCATAACTGATGAGTTTTTGAAATTAGCTGGGAAGTTATAAGATCCCCCAAAACAGGCCGACGATTTCATCCATATGGCAAATGAAGATGAACAGAGTGAATTGGAAGAAGATTATTGAATCACTTTACTTCGAAAAAATCGTTCATTTTCAGGACAACCAATATTTTTCTAAAGAATTCATACTGCCAACGACATGATTACGAGCGCAGCGAAGCGTCGCTTCGTAAGGTTAATTAGCTTGCCTTTCAAATTGGTTAACAAGGTTAGTCAAGTTAGGTTAGATTGTGTTCCTTCTTTTTACGTGAGAAATTGGTTGGATCGAAATGTTCGCGAGCGGAGCGAAGCGTTGCCTTGAAAGGTTGATGAGCGTGCATTCAACTTGGGTAACAAGGTTAGCCAAGTTAGGTTAGGTTGTGTTCCTTCTTTTTATGTAAGAAATTGATTGGATGTTTTCTCGTATGCCTGGCATACGAGAAAACATCCAAGCCAAATGCGTTTCTTAGTCCGATTTACAATTACTTGAAACAAAATTATCTGAAGTCACATTATTTTAATATGTTTGGTAACTTTCTAAATGCGGCACATCAACTTCATGCTCAATTTTGAAAAGCTATCAGACACTCCCAAGAAGCGTGGTTATATAGCATTTTAAACTTCTATTGATACATATATCCATCAGAACTATCAGATCGTCTTTTCATGCTGTAATAGTTAAAATTTATGTTGAAAAGGGAAACATTCTCAATTGAATATTGATAGAAATATTTTTCTGTGAATTGAAAAATCTACGATAAAAATGAAATTATTGTTTGTGAATGTCTAACAGAAAACAACTACTTCCCCGGCTAAAGCCACGCTGGACATTGAACTACATCTGATAGATAATCTGAAAAGACCCCAACTCAAAAGAAAAAATCTAAAATTGAAAATTTGCATTTTCATGCAGATAGTAGCCACGCTGGACATTGAACTACATCTGATAGATAATCTGAAAAGACCCTAACTCAAAAGAAAAAATCTAAAATTGAAAATTTGCATTTTCATGCAGATAGTTATTTGATTTTCTATTTCAGTCTTAATCAAGAACTCATGAAGATGAATGAGGCAAAGAAGAATGTTTTCCAAAAAAGAGTACTCACCAGAAATCATTCGTAACATTGACGCAAGAAAGACATCGCATTCACTAGGTCTTCAATACATTTCTGTCGACGAAAATCTATTTCACGCTTCCACGATCATCAGGAAGACCGGAAGAAATGGGAAACACATTTTCAAGAAGCAATCTCACTTTGCAAAGATGGAAAAAGTTAGAATCATTTCTTTTGGAGAGACACTTTGAAAGTTGTGTTTTCTGACAATAAAACCTGTCAAGGGGTATGATAGATTGATTTGTTGAAAATATGAAAAGGATGTTCATAAAATCAGATTTGGAATCATCTGCGACTGGAAGATAAACTTTAGTCACTATCTTCCATCGTAAAGATAACCTCTTGTGGGGTATTCATGTTGAAAAGGGAAACATTCTCAATTGAATATTGATAGAAAGATTTTTCTGTGAATTGAAAAATCCACGATAAAAATGAAATTATTGTTTAATTAAGACTGGAATAGAAAATCAAATAACTATCTGAATGAAAATGCAAATTTTCAATTTTAGATTTTTTCTTTTGAGTTAGGGTCTTTTCAGAATA